>JAOVVA010000026.1:2794775-2808046 GCA_028565275.1 Leiocassis micropogon
GCTCAGCAGTAGCTCATTTACATAGACACTGAACCGGTATAATTCAAAGGAGTGAAACAAAGAGTGAGGTATAAAAGGTTCTTTATCTGAAGGGTATTTCAGCTGGACCTTTATTTTTTTAAATATTTTTTGCAAGATAAATGAACATATTCTTTTTTATCATTATGCACATCTCATGTTCATCTGGAGTGATTTCAGAAATTTACTAATGATCTTATTTTCAGTATTGCTTCAACTGAGAGGCAAAAGTGATTCAGTTCATTTATTCATGAGGAATTAAAGAGCAAACACACACACACACACACACACACACACACACCACACACACACACAAACACACACCACAGAGCAAGCCCTTTCTACAGTACATGACCCCCACCTCCATGCTTGCTTTTTTAGAGAATTCACTTCCAGGACATGCACGCTGGGAGAGGTGCAATCATTTGATTCAGCCCAGCTAGGGGATGTAATCTTAATTAATTTTGGTATGTTATTTAATTAAAAACCTGGGCGATGAGCGAAATAAATCTGCTGATGGTAATTATTTGCAAATGGTCTTGTGAGCAGATTTGGGTGAGCCCTGACATTGTTAGAATAGTAGCTAGTGAAGGATGGTGGATTTTTTTTTTTTTTTTTAGTTTTGTGTTTGTTGTTATTGTAGTTTTTTTTTAATCCTACCTGGAGGCTTAACACAATTTTGTTTTAATGCTTTTTAAACGAGGGTGTTACAGCGTAGAAATCAATAGAGACTTCTAAATAAAAGAGTGCTACCACAAAGAATAAGCACCTGAGAAAAAAAATTGACTTCTTTCTTTCTGCTTCATATGTTTCACATTTGATTTTTCTGCCTCAATAAACAGTCATCTAATCAGATGGCCTTTACCCAGTGTCTTATTTCTAAAAGGAGGTCTACTTGGCAGGCGAAACTCTGGTCAAATGAACATCATCTAAGCATAATCCTCATAAGAACCTTCACAAATTTTCCTAAGAATGGAATTGTGACATTTATTTATCTTCAGTAGCCAGTTTATCCTGGTCAGGGTTCCAGCCAATCCAAAGCCTATTCTGGAATCTATGGCTGGAGTACAGGCTGGATGGGTTGCTGGTCCATGCACACTACAAATTCACACCATCATCTATTCTCAGTAGCAATTTATCACAGACTATCCTCTCCCTTACATTTATCCATCCATCCATCATGCTGACATCTCTAAGCGATGGTTGGCTGCAATGACCTCTGACTTGCTGTAGGGAAAGTTACATTTATGATGACCTCAATCTCTGGCATACACACGCTCACACCACCAATTTACTACAGGCAGTTTGGAAATGACAATCAGAAACCTACACCGCATATCTTTGGACTGTGGGAAGTAACTGGAGTACATGGAGAAAACCCACCAAGCTTGGGGAGAACATGCAAACTACAAGCATGCAGACTAGAAACAAGATTCGAACCCCCAATCTTGGAGGTGTGAGGTAACATTGCTTACAATGAAGCCACCATTCCAACCCTTACAGTATCACTTTACTGAACATTTTTTGCATGGAGGGAAGAAACCAGAAAACCAAAAGGAAACCCAAATGGACATGGATCACACACAAGGAATTCTAAACAGAAAATGGATCTTGAAAAGCTCTCCAAAGCTCTTCGGCTCCACTCCCAAATCTGTAGAAAAAAAGGATAACTATTATGAATTCTTTCATTTGCCCTTTTGGTCTTTTTTGGAAACAGTTTCGTTCTACAACAAAATGTTACCCAGTCAGAAATGTGACAAGTACACCCCATTTAGGAAGCTACTGTAACACTGAAACATGCACCCCTTGAGAAAAATGTTTGTAGGGACTTTATTTAGGTTAATGTGATCCTCCCATAGTCATGCAAACCATTTCTATCTTCTGTGCTGTGGTAGTTCCTCTAAAGCTTTGCAGATAATCTTTTATGATGGAGCACTGGTTCTTCATATTCAGCCCAATGCTCCCAAATGCCAGAGTATAAATGATGCGTCAGCGCAGAGGAGAAGTAATATGTCTCTGTTTGACCTCCATGATCCCAGCTCTGCTGTGTCTGCTCTGGGTCTTTTGAGCATCAGGAAAGCTCAGATGTCTTTCTTCTTACAAGAACTCATACAATCAAGTATATTGTACAAACATCAGGCTGCATCACACCACCCTGCTGTTGATTAGTTTCCTGTACAGCACATCCTGTCGTGTTTTATCACTTACATCAACCTTCAAATGCCTACAGGGAAAGGTTTAATTTCCAATCATGTCTTATTTATGATGGGAAGTTGATGATTGTGGTTTACAGCAGGTGGGTTTATTCCATTACCGATGTGTTTGAGTTATGAAATTACTGTGTGGATGTGTATGAATGAGCAATTGGATTAGTGCCTTCTGATGCAAGACTTTTATAGTCCTGGATCCAAAGACAGTTTCTAAAAGTGTTGTCATTCTACAGCATATATAATGAGGATCGTTAGGGGACACGGAGGCCTGATTTCTTCTTATTGCATATTTTAGCTGTTGCATGTTGTCCCGAAAGCATCGCCTTTCGTCAATTACATGGTGGAAATGACTGGTTTGATTGTATCAGGCACGGTGCGGATACAGCGCCTGGGTGCTGCATGCTGGGAAGGAGAGCTGAGCAGTGTTCCGTTACTCGTTCCCCCAACGGACTCGGCTGCTCCAATTCATTCCCCCCTGCAGCCAGATAGAAAAGCGAGGCAGTCCAAGAATATCAGGTGAAATTTTATCACACCATGACAATACATTTGATTAGCGTGACAATGATTAAACCATCAACCCTTCATATTTCCATGACTTTGCAAAAGCACATACAGCCGATTCAGCAGGTTGTGCTTCTGTTGAAGCCAGAAACAAGGTGCCTCCATGTAGGCGCAAATGTCCTTGGCCACTAATAATCACTGTCCCAAGCCCGGAATTGTTTCTGTGGTCTGGTCACACCATGTTGATTTATTTGTCTTCATTTTTTGTAAGCTGTTATAAAAACACTGATCCTACTGGCGCTACTGGATAGCACAATGAAATATAAAGTATGTTCACTGTTTAAGCTTTCATGATCCTCTTCCTTCCTTCTTAATTTAATCTATTAGACTAGCAAAGAGCAGTCAGGATAAATGTTCCACTGTGTCTATTTATAAAATATAACTGGACCTGTTTAAAAGCTGGCCAAAGCGAACGACTTTTTCAGAAAACCCAACTTGCCCAAACTGCCATCTTTCAGCAAATGGAGACCTTTTAAATCTGCAAATTCTTGGGCAACATCCAATGAAATCACTCGTCAACATTTTTTCATAACCTACCATTTCTTAAGCTCTGATGAAACAACCGGCACCACTGTAAGACACCTACGGGTCAGGACTCGGACACGCAGCTTGGAGAGTTTACAGCTCTGGAACATGACATGGATCCCAGGCAAAATGCCTCCAAGATTAAGAGTAATGCTTAAGTGCTGGCAAGAAACCAGAAACCACCATGGATGCTGCCACGACAAAGATGCTTTGTTTAGAAGAGTGGACAGCAAAAGACTTATGATCATTTGGAATGTTAAATTACTATTTTGTCTGGAATCAGATTTTTTTTTTTGTGTGTGTGTAGAAGAACTTCAGAGAAACAAAACTTAAGTGTCAGTACACAGGTTGAATTAGGGGTCAGAAGATCAATTCAACTTACTAGCAAAAGTAAGGGGTTAAGGGCCTTGCTCAAGGACCCAACAGTGGTGCATCAACAGTGTCAGGGCTTGAACCCCTGACCCTCTGATTGGCAATCTAGAGTCTCAACATATGGAACGTAAACATATCTCAAGTCTTCAAAAATCTTGTTTACTTATTATACCTTTATATCAAAATTCCATGTGTTAAAAAAATATATATTTGGTTGCATCAGAGATTAACTATTTAAAATTTCTTTTTTTAAAAACTATTTAAAAATTTAAATGTCATTTTTTTTCTTGTTAAAACATGGCCAAGTTGGGCTACATACGTAAATATACTTGGCTTTCACAAGTAAATCCTGACATTAAATCTTTCTATAAAAGGACAAAAGTCTGGGCTGCTTTTAGTCTTGTATGAAAGCTTTTTGGCTCTCGTTATCCGAATATATCAACAAAAAATTCAAAACAGATTCAATCCCACTCTATGCTGTGGCCTGACCCAGTGTCCGTGTCATATTTCGACAGTATAGTGGCACTTTTATTGCTTAGCGGTACAGAAGTAGAAGTAGAATTTACAGCATTACCCATGAGTCCTTTTCGAAACAACTAAAGTTAAAAGTCCCTTTTCTTTAACGCTTTAATGAAATTAAGCTAAATAATGACTGAAGAGGTCATGTTAAATGTATAATTTCCCTTTAGCTGGATAGCTACTGTAGTTAACCACATTTTGTATGTTTGCTAACTCTACTGTATGCTATCAAATTACTCAATATTAGCAAAAAACCTTGAAAATATGGACATGTTTAAAATAAAAGAGTTACCTTCATAAGACCCTACGTAATAACACACTATTTGCCTCTCAAAAGAATTAATATATGTTTAGCAAATTGTTTCGGTGCACAGAATGTCAGTCAGCAATGTAGCTACCGGTCTTCCTCAGGTTAAGAAGTGTTTAGCTAATCCGAGATCACATTGATTAGAGAAAGATAACCTGTAAAGCAATTCAACAGAAAAAAAAGAGAAATGAATAAATAAATAAAATTATAAATATTCAAACTAGACAGCTAAGGTAGCTACAGTAGGTATACTTTAATGCTAGCTACTTAATGCTAATCTGGTAATTAAATGAGATAAATACCGTTGATGTTACTATTTACTATTCACCGCTACTGGGTGTTAGTTAGTGATCTAGTTAGATGATTTGTGTTATTTGTGTGCCCTTGGTTCAAGTTGCGTCATCTTATGCTAGTTGCCCTTAGTGCTAGCTTATAACAAACTGCCTTTCTGAAAGAAACACAATACAAACAAATAATAATAATAATAATAATAATAAAAATAATACTATATATTAAGACTGTGGATTGCTTATGTTTGTGGATAATCAAAAATATCACAATTCATGCCACCTGTTCTTCCTTTTCATTCCTGCCATGAGATGTGTGTAATAAAACTTCCATGCCCTCAGGTTTAGGTAATAAAACTCCCATGAGCATGCTGCATAATGTTTATCAGTGTTTCCGAAAATGCTGATGAAATACACAGTCGTTATAAATGTTAGGATGCAAAACCTTTTTAACCCATTTGCCTGACATTTTTCATCATAATAATACCGATATCATTTGAAAGCAGTACAATGAAAACAAAAATAAACAAATATACAAAATGCAATCATTCAGCTATTATTATATTTTTGCTCGTGATATTTTGCTGTCACACCAAACCTCCCTCGTATCCTCTCCATCACCTGGTGTGAAGCCGCCAGAACTGTGCAGCATCTGCTCCAGGTGTCCGCCTGCCCTCTGAGCCGATGTCCACTGCGTGAGATAATGATGAGGTCCGCATATGGGGGGGGAATAAGGGGTTCCACGGCACCAGGGGTCACATCCAGGGGTGGCACAGAAGGGAAACGGAGGTGGCAGGAGGTGCACAGGTGTTAGGGGAACAGCGCCAAGCTGTCTGCATGCATTCAGAGCGTCATTGGTAACATTCCTGTGTCCCCTTGGTAAAAAGAGGTAATGGCTTTCGGGTTGGCAGGTGAGCGAGTGATCAGCGACGGCTCAAAGTGCCAAGAGATGGCAAAGTGTCCAGAGGGAAAAGAGTTTGATGAAGGTCATGGTCATAAATAGGAATAACAGAGTTGCAAATGCATACATATATGCATATGCCTGGAAACATACTTTATGTATAATATAGAGAACTTGAGTCGTCAAACATTTTTATAATAAGGGGGAAGACGATGATCAAGGATGAAATTAGAGATATATACTGTATAGGTAATTGTGGCTTAATGGTTATCACTGTCGCCTTGCTTGTCCAGGTTCGATTCCCGCCTTGGAGTCTGTGTGCATGGAGTTTGACAAAAGTAATCAAAAACCTATACAATCTGTGGGACAAGGATGCCAAAAAATAGATGCTTAAAATGGCAGATGAAAGTGCTAAAAATATATTTGTAAACTTGGTGTAACATACTAATACTAATTGATAAGGTTCTGTTTAAATATTTAATATTGAACTTAGTATTTCAAAAGCAGGTGGCATGGTGGCACAGTAGTTTGTATTGTCGCACTGCACCTCCAGGGTCGAGGGGTGGATACCAACCTTGGGTCTGTGTGCATGGAGTTTGCATGTTCTCCCCGGGCTTGGTGGGTTTCCTCCTGGTACTCTGGTTTCCTCCCACAGTCCAAAGATATGCAGGTTAGGCTAATTGGCGTTCCCAAGTTGCCCGTAGTGTGTGAATGGGTGTGTGATTGTGTGTATGTGTGTGCCCTGCGATGGATTGGCACCCTGTCCAGGGTGTACCCTGCCTCGTGCCCTGAGCCTCCTGGGGTAGGCTCCAGGTCCCCGCGACCATGAATACAGGATAAAGTGTTATAGAAGATGAGTGAGTGAGAGTGAGGTGGCATGGTGGCACAGTAGTTCGCACTGTCGCACTGCACCTCCAGGGTCAAGGGTTAGATACCAACCTCGTGTCTGTGTGCATGGAGTTTGCATGTTCTACCCATGCTTGGTGGGTTTCCTTCGGGTACTCCGGTTTTCTCCCACAGTCCAAAGACATGCAGGTTAGTTTAACTGGTGTTCACAAATTGCCTGTAGTGTGTGAATGAGCATGTGTGTGTGTCCCGTGATGGATTGGCACCCCATCCAGACTGTACCAGCCTTCATGCCCAAAGTCTCCTGGTATAGGTTTCAGGCCCCCTGCACCCCTGTATACAGTTTAAAATGGAATAAAAGATGATTTAATGAATGAATGAAGTTCAAAATTAGATTTTACTAATATATGTGTGAGTGTTGACACTAAGGTCATGACTAACTGATTTCCAGTTCTCAACATTTAATTATTTTTCTCTTGCTTGGCTTGTGGGAGTAAATAAACTAAATAAAGCATGCCAATAAATAAAGTGTATTTTATAAAGTTTAGTATTATTACTGTATGTGTTGGTAATGTAGAGTAAATTGTCTAAATAATGTGGTATCTGATATCTAATATTCGATAAAATTTCCAAACAAACAAAAAACCTGAATGGAAAATTTCTGAATAAACAGTAAAGCTTAAGAACAGGGCTTTAACTTTCATGACCTTTTTATTGACTGATGTTAACAATATATTGGGAAAATAAACTCTATTTGTCTAAGGCTTTCTCAAGTATTGCATAAATCTTGACATGCCAACACTGCACAAAGGAGAAAAAAAAAAAAAACAGCAAGGATAATGTGAAAATTGTGAAACACACCAGGAAAGGTTCTGTTTGAAAGTGATACCACCAGCTCAGGCCTCTTTTAGAGATTAGTTTGCTTTGAACTCAAACACAAAATATAGTACATAAGTTAGTTAGTCTCACACTGACTTCATGCCCAAACTTCACACTGAGAGCTGGTGACTGAAGTGACAGTTATGGTGTTATGTATACGTGAACCTGGCACCATCTGCATGACAACACGTCTGACAAATATGTTTTTAACCTAAACACCTAAAAGCCGGGTGACATCAAAGCAGCTTTTAGGATCCAGGGTGAAATCCCAGGTCTGAGCTGTAGATTGACGTGTGTGTGTGTGTGTGTGTGTGTGTGTGTGTGTGTGTGTGTGTGTGTGTGTCGTTCACCAGTGAGTCAGTTCTTTGAGTCAGCACTTTAAGATGAAAGTGGTGGAGAGGTGACTCACATAGACAGTATGAACCATTTAAATAAAATTTGTTTCATTATTTTTCTTGCAGTGTAATTTATTGATTTTTTATTGCTTCAATGAAAATAAAATATTTATTGGTATATTGTATATTTGTATTAAATATTTTTTAATATTAGCTTTTTTTCACAATAGCTTTTCATTTAAAAAAAATCATTACATTTTATTTAATTAATGATCTTTTGCTTAATTTTTCATTTTTTCTTTTCTTTTTTTCTGTGCTAAATTCTTATTACTATTTTACCCTAACTTCTAATTTATGTTATGTCTGATTTCTAATTATTATTATTATTATTATTATTATTATTATTATTATTAATAATAATAATAATAATAATAATATTGTTATTATTATTATTATTATTATTATTATTATTTTACATTCTTTCTTATGTTTTTTACTTCATTTTACTTTGTTTTTTCATCTTAAACTGTTTATTGCCATTTTTTGTAAATACATTTTTAGATTCAGTTTATTGTATTACCTGTGCTATATGAATATTATTTATTTGGTTATTATTTGTTTTATTCATGAGCATCTGTTTGGGTCAGTGTGAATGAAGTAGCATAAAGGCGAGACTTTGTATCTGCTCGGCGAGGCGATCGGTTATGGAGATAAACAGAATTAGATCTTTTTCATAGCAGAGCAGTGATAATCATGCAGTGATTTTACAGTTATTAAAAAAAATATTTTAAGAAATGTCATTGTTGTTGAAGATGTTATTAAATTAATTTCAGACATGGTTAATTAAAGAAGAATAAAAAGAATTTGATAAATGTTGAAAAAAAATAGCAATGAGTCATTAGGGTGATGAAGAAGTCGACTCTTATTTAGGTGATGAGTCAAATGACCTAACTCCCAAGAATACATATGTAAGATACATGCTTATTTAATGTAAAGTGACTGTCCAATATTTATTTTTTGCTTAACGCATAATTCAATCTGATCATTTTGCATTTCCTTTTGCAGGGATTCTTGAGAACATCCTGTACATCAGAGTAAAACAGTTCCACATGCAGCAGAACAATCCATCGAGTAGAAATGGCATCCTCTGAGGCCCTCACTGTACCTTAACGAATCTACAGGTACCTTAGGCACTGAATAATTCATTTTCAAATACTGTTGCCGGTATATAAAAGCACCTGATAGGATCGTAAATAATAAAATATTTAACAGGACCTTCCTACTTTATTCCAAAACAAAGCAATTGAAGGATGGGGGAAAAGATGGCAGGGGACATCCAATGCAAAATTCATTTATCAGCAACACGGCTTATGTTGTAAGAATTTTTAGGATGTGGACTGCACATGGATTAAGTGAACAGGAATGTAAAACCACTCGGAAATCAGGAAACATGAAAGATTTTTTTAAACCTTTTGAAAGTGTTTGTTAGCTGATTTGATTATTAATGATGTTCAAGATAAGCCATAATGTGTAATGTATACTTAAATTTCATTGTGGCATTGCAACTTACACAACTCGTAAACTCTGTGACTCTGCACTAGTAACCTAGTCAGGTTGAAGACATCTGGTGTCTACTTTGTTTGCCTGGAAGCTGCTCGACCTTCCCACAAAGTCAGCAGCATCCAGTATGTGTGTGCACACTCTTATGTGCCTATTAACTAAACGGTATATAGTTCTGATTTGTTACGCTATGCACAAGAATGTAAATAATGTCAAATATTTCACAGACACTTTCCTATGCTGTAGCGGAGGAAAGTTAACTAAGACCATCTTTCCGTTAATACACATCCACGTCAAAAGCAAACAGAGTAACAGTACTCCCTGCTTGTCTTTATGAGCTAATGATTTCCAGGTGCTGCAATTAAACCATGTACACAATAAGAACTGGCATTTGTTTTCCAGCACTAATCAGCATCAGCGTTTTGGCTCAACGAGTCCGACAAAATCGGAAGACAATGCTGTGTTGTTCTTGGCCCGGAGTCAGCGTCGATCTGCTACGCTTTACTCAACTCAGATTCAATCAGGTTTGATATTTCCACTATTCCAATGCAAGAAAAGTGCTGGAAAAGATGACTTTTGGATGATAAGACAATAGTTGGCTGAGATTATGAACACATTTTGACAAATGAGGTTTAATAAACACGTCTGCTCTCATATGTCCATGTGACTTGATGTGACAAGTTTAACTTTCTGTTGCTACATAGAAGCACAGGGTATTTCCCATAAAAAGTCCTAACATGTTCATTTTTTAATAGCAAACCGCCACCAAGCGTTCACAAAACACCCTGAGACGCGTTTGTAGGATCTCACTATGCATCAACTAAGAGTAAAAATAAATCAAAGTTCATTATATCTTTAATGAACGTGATATGTGGCATGTATACAATAAAATTCCATACCAGAGTTAAACTTAATTAAAAACTCCTCGTTTAAAATTAAAATGTGGTATTTTATATCCATGTCTAGTCAATAAAAAGAAGAAAGAATTCTAGTGCACATTTTTTTTTTTATGTACTGCAATGTGTGGTACAGTATGTTACGGTTAGCCAAAAACCTTGGAACACTTTAGTTCCAAATCAAACAGACAAACCAATATACATTTTGGTAAGAATAAAAAAAAAATCTGAAACAAACAAGGAAACAATTAAATAAATAAAAAACAACAACAATAAATAAATTAAATTAAACAACACAGTGAACAGAACGATTCACATCACAAGCAGAACAATAAACTAAACAAACTCAACCTGTAGATGAAATAAATAGTAGTAATCAACGACTAGTAATTTACACCACAAAAAGTACAGACAAACCAAACAAACAAAAATAAAAGTACAATAAACAGTAAAACGAAGAAAACAGCACAAAGCACAATACTAACCACAAGCTGAGGAATAAATATCACTAAAATAACAGATACTACAAACAACACAAACAACAAAAAGAAATGCACTAGGCAGTAAAACAAACAAAGCAGCAAACCAAACACAAAAAAAGAGAAGAGCAAAGACAACAAACAGGCACGTAAACACTATAAACAATAAACACAAAAAGATATAGAACAACAATAGTTGCAAAAAAAAACAACAACACACAGACAACAGATTAAACAACAAACAGGACATGTTAAGTAATTCAAGCAGCTTTTGTTGTTATTTCAACTTCATACAGCTGAAACAGTATATAAAAAAAAATCTTCCCTCAGGACCATGAGTGTGACACAAAACAGCACAGAACTACATGAGACTACGTGAGAACTGTAAAAAAACATTAACAATAAACACAAGAAACAGAACAATAGCCATTAACAGAACAACAATGACAAGAGATAAAAAAACAAACAAACAGAGCAAAGACAAAAAATAAAACAAATGCCACAACTTAACCAACATAACAACAAACCAAACAAAACATAAACAATAAATAAAACAAGCAGCAGAACAAAAGTAGCAGCAAGCAAAACAACAAAGACAACAGAATAAACAAGGAAAACACTAACATAAATGTCACAAACAAAACATTAAAGTGCAAATAATTGAATAATAAATAGGTTGATTAATTAATTAATTAATTATTAAACAAAACACAGAACACACTACCGCTGGGGGGAGGACAATGGATGCAACAAACAAAACAACAAATGCAATGACAAATCCATCAACAAATAGAATGATCAATAAAACACTTCTTGTATGAAATCTAAAAACAACAACAACAACAACAACAACAACAGAGAGTGCAGTGTCAGTGTCTAATCTAAACTGAGCACTAAGAATAATAATAATAACAATAATAATAAATAAATAAATAGACATGATTTAAACAATGTTTCTAAACAATTCTCAAATTTGAAGCCATACTGAAAATCTATTCATGCTCCCGATGCTGTGATGGCTTTAAGAGCCCATGCAGTCTCCACATATTAAAGGACTGTGAAATTCTGCCTTCTTTTGCCTTTTTTCCACATACTAAACCCCCCTCCTAACTCTCAGCCTCACATTCTTTAGGCTTTAACTCTGCTCTTTACTTCAAGCCGCACTTAAGTCTCTTCTCAGTGAATATTTACAGCAGAAAAACAAAGTGTGTTTTTTTTCTCCCCTCTGTGCAGCACTAAATTTCTCACAGGTCCCAAAAACAGGCTGTTGGAAAACAAAAAGGGGGAAAAAAACAACATCATTTGGGAATTCATTAACCTTTTTGTACTGCATTATACTTCAGAATAGAAAACTTAGAACTAGAAAAAATAAAATGCTAAGTTTTTCTTCTGTATGATTTATGAATTATTAGCGGTGTGTGCTTATAGAGCTAGGGCTAGAGGCCATCCAAATTACATCCAAATTAATACAAAACGTTCATGCAGTAACTAGTGAGGAAATGAGATACTGGTGCTGGCGGTTACATATTGAGAGATGTAAAAATATATATTTGGACGTTTGTCTGATATGAAACCAGGAATCCACAACCCAATCCAGTCCGGACATTATCTTGCTCTTCCGCTCACTCACCTGCCTATTAAAGCCACCTGTTTTTTGTTAACCTTCATTTACTTTTGGGTATTTATTCCAGTTCATTCAGCGTTCAAGTTCTTATATTGCCTCCCATATTTTTTAACCAGAAGTCTGTTTACTGATTTGGATTGTTTAGTCATAATCAATTGTTTTAATTTAGTTGTTTATATAATGCATTTTTTTTTTGCTGATTGTTTTGATATTGGAATAATTTGTTCTGATAATTATTCCCGTTATTAGTGGAATATTAGGGTCCATGTGAACATGCCTAGTGTTCATGTTTTATCCGGTTCACTTTGTTAAAATGAGACAGATTTTAGGATTTTATGTGAGAAACCCATGAGAAACCCATGAGGAATGAAATAAAATAAATTTTATCACATTGCCTAGATAATCCAAAAAATAAAATGATATGTTACCATACTGTATACATATACAGTACATTGATTAAATAAATTTTATTTTATTTAAGACAACTATACAAACATGATTGAGCAAAAAATATATATATAATAATAATAATAATAATAATAATAATAATAATAAACAAACGGGTCACATTGGCACAAAATGTCACAGATACACATAATCACATGTTTTTATGGTTTCCACAAGTTGAAAAATTTTGCAACATCATTACCATGTCCTGGTAGAGGTAAACCTCTTTAAAATAAAAAATAAAAAAGTTTTTTTTTAAAAAGTAATGATACCCTAAGTTCTGCCTGACATATCCAAAAACCCATCGGTGTTGTGTTTCTGACAGAGATCTGGGGTCCGTTCTTCGTCCATCGCTTGACACATCCGAGATGAAGTGACACATCTAAGATGAGATCATTGTGCTAATTACGATCTGGCTAAGTTGGTTCTTTGAGCTCACCTGTTGTTGATGATTAGTAGAGCTGGATTGAGTTGTCTAGGATTATTGCGCGTTCGTGTGTTGGTT
>JAOVVA010000026.1:2843217-2868974 GCA_028565275.1 Leiocassis micropogon
TAAGCCTCCTGGGATAGGCTCCAGGTCCCTGCGACCCTGAATACAGGATAAAGCGGTATAGACGATGAGTGAGTGAGAGAGTGTAATTCCCAGTCTACAACTTGTAAATGCCACCTCAACTTGTGCGAAACTCACAACTACCAGTGTGTTTTCTGTTTACAGAATGACACCAAATCAACATGGTTGCTCATGCTAATGTACAGTATACATTTTTTTACTTTTAAATTAATGACAGCAGAATTGACTTCAAATGAGTTAATACACGGAAACGTCAACACTATTTATCCCTAACGTTAGCAGGCTAGCTCGGTGCTAAACTGCTCACTTTTGTCTTTTGCTACAATTATAGTCTAAAATTGCACGAGTTTTAGTTTTGGTTATTTAGTTTTACTCAGAATGTTCCACAGAGACAAAGTAAACCACATGCTGAGTTGTCTCAAGAGTGTGCTATGAAGCTACCATACTGTATAAAGTGCCTTGTCCAGCCCTTGTAACTCAGGTTCCTGATAACTCTGCTAGATAAACACATTTTCTCTGCCACTTGGCTGTAAAGAGAGCTGAATCCTGCTGTCATGCGTGTCTGTCCACCTCATTTAACCTGGCACTCAGGCCACAAAAACTTCTCAAATCCTCACCAAGCAACAGCAGTCTGTTCATGAAAACGACCGCGACCCGTTCACCCGTTCATGAACGGTTGTCATCTCCTTGAATCCGAGCTTGAGGAGAGTACATGACTCTAGACGTAAATATGGCAGCGAGGCTGAGCTGCGGATAACACAGTCTCCAAAATGGTTAAGTAGCAAAGAATGCATTGCAATGCTTTTATGAGACAAATCTCCACCATATGTGTTTATGTTTAAGAGAAAGTGCCCCCCAGAAGGCAATAATCAACCAGGAAGTCGGACTTTACCTTATGGCAGGCGATGAAAAATGCTCTTAGTGGGGTAGCGTATGATCAAAGTGTCTCCCTTGAGCATGAATAGGCAGTGCAACCGAATGCACAGGTATATGTATTTCTCGCTCATATACATTATGTATGTATGCATGCAGTTTAACAGAAATGATTGGATCCTGGTTTCTGGCAAAAAGGTAATGACAGAACAGAAATAAAGAAAAACAGATGCTTTACTAAATAAAATTGTTTCAACAATTAGCTTAAACTTTTACTGCAAAAGTTTGGAAATGATATTTCTCAAATCCCTATTTCAGTATTCCTCACTAGAGTTATTACAAATTTTGCTACATTTGCTGTAGTGTTATTTTATTGTTGATATGCTATAATTGTATGCACAATTGAAAATTAAAATTAATTTATTTACTAACTTAGACAAGATTAAGTTATGCAAAATTTACAACCAAGTTTTTTTTTTTTACTATTGTCTGATATTAATTTAGTCATGCTACATACAGTAGAACACTCTAACTTTTTTCTTGCTGATGTCTGAAAAGGTTTTCTGACACTGACAGCTAAGGTGGCATGGTGGCCAGCACTGTCGCCTTGCCCTTCCAAGGTCAGGGGTTTGTTTTCCGCCTCAGGACCGTGTGCATGTATTTTGGAAATTCTCCAAATGTTTGTTTGGTTTTCTCTGTGTTCTCTGGTTTCCTCCCACAATCCAAAGACATGCAAATTAGGTTCATTTGTGTTCCCGTCCAGGTTTTAGACTGCCTCATGCCCAAAGTCTCCTGGTATAGTTTCTTGTCCAGGCCCTTGTGACCCTGTACAGGATAAGTGGTACACGCATAGTGTGAATGAATGAATGTATGTTAGGTTGTTATGTTAATTTCATTTGTTATCCTTTATTTATTTATTTTATATTTTTTTTGTTGGGTCACTTTATCAGATCACTTGATCCCCAAGATCTTCTTCTCACAACAAGAGAGGAAATAATCCTATAATAAAAAATATATATCTTCAATATATATCTTCCTCTTACCCAAGGACCCACCCTGTGGTAGCCCTCCTATTAGCAACCCAGAGTCTCAACCATCTCAGAGTCACCACTGCCCCTTTTGTTACCATTTGAATACTCTCTATATATTCTATACCATATATTCTGTATGAGAACAGGTTAAGAAGTACGTTTTTGTAATCTTCAAAGGTCTGTAAAAGTATTGATAAGCTGTTGCCCAATGGAGCCTCTTTTAGTTGACTGGAGTGTGATCCAGTTTGGTATTCTTCTGTTGTGCTCATCCGGTTCAAGGTTCTGCATTCTGAAATGCTTTTCTGTTCACCACGGTTGCCAAGATTGGTTATTGATCTTACCCTAGCCTTTCTTTGAGCAGACTGGCTATTCTTCCTCATCAAGAAGACATTTCCACTGGATGACTTTTGTCTTCCACACCATTTTGTATTACCTCTAGTAAATAAGTGAAATTCTCCAGTAATCAACAGTTCCTGAGAAATTTAAACGTGGATCTCAGTGACTTCAACATGGCATGGTTTTTGGATGCAGATGGAATCCTTCTGGATCCAACAACCGAGCCATATTTACAGTCACTGAGTCATTTCTCCTCGTTCTAATGCTTCATGTGAATGTGGACCGAAGCTCTTGGCCTATACTACAGGTAGCATCATTTCAGTGACTGTGCTTCGGCCACGTGATTGGCTGATCATGCATTTGCATGACTGGACAGACGTATAGGTACAGTAATAGACCTAATACTAAAGTGGAGTGCTTAATATACATGCCACTGTGCATAAGAAATTCAATCAAGTTTGAGAGATGTTTTGTTGGATTTTGGACTAACCTTTCATACAAACTCAGTCGTTTGATTAGCAAGGTGAAAGCAAATGGATTTTCGCAGTACTTCTCAAGCAGTAAAATCACTTTTTTATTTTACCTTCAAACATTTTTTGAAGTCAAATGTCTTACAAGTGTAAAAACACTGATAGTTTTGTATTTAGACTTTTCAGACCTTTTTTTTTATTATTATTCGTGCTTTGATTCCCATTCAGAAGAGAGTTGATCCATGGGTCAAGATCAAAGTAATACAAAAGCAAGGATGTTTTCGAGAGCCTAGACGGCATGATATAAGCAGTGTCATAATGGGCAAGGACTACCAGTGTGTGCATGCTTTGTTCACAGGCACTGAGTTTATTTTTTTTGTTTAATTCCCTTCAGTGCGTCGACGCCTTCTTAACCACCCACAATGTTCTGCGCAAGCCGCGCCACAATATGTACAGCAGGAAGCCAGACTTCATGCTTTGCCTGAGCAGATGTGGGGATTAGCATTATTTTAAAAAACGGGCCCACTGTGGAGAATCGGCCTGATGTTGGAATGCTTGCCTTTGGTATCGATGACTATCTCGGCTGGAACACATACAGTTCATATGAACCCCAGAATCCTTCTATTTTATCTTCCATATGCAACCAATGGACTCTTAGCATAATCCCCCAAAGCTGAAGTAATTGTTTATATCAACAGTGTGGGGCAGAACAGTTCTGAACCACTTTTACTCCCCTCCCCATGCACAATTCTGTCATTTCCCCAAAGCCACCCCCTACCATATTTCCACCCCAAACAGTGAGAATTACGCTTCATTTAATATGAGAGGAACCTCACACGGCTCAGAGATGCTATCATTACTTCCGGCTCGTTGCAGTCCACCTGCCCCGTAATTAATAAAGCGCTGCCATTTAGCGCAGCTTTCCATCTTGTGCTTTGATTTGGCTGTCAGAAGCTATTAAAAGCGCTGGTGGGAGGCCGCGCCACAATCCCATCATCTTGATTCAAATAGCAGATTGAATAGCGGCCGCGAGTCACAAGCCGGAATAAAGGCAGGATGCTTACGGATGTCTGAGCACAGACTCCTGAGCGCTGAACTTTACTGATTACTTGTAATGCTTGTCTGGATGAGTAAACTATCATGCTCAAGGATAAACCTGGAATATTGTCTGCGAGCCAACTTAATATTATATAGTGAAGATTTAATACCTTGATTTGATTAATGAATCGTTTACAGTGACTTAAGGGTGACATCAGTTAGTCCGTGATCTCACTGTAATTCCTTTGTATTGAGTTCATTCGGTCTTTCTTTTCTTTAAAGCTCCCTTTCCCTCTTTCTCGCTTTCATTCTCTCGGTGTCCAGAGCAGTAAATGATTCTTTCTTGGGAATTTTGATGTGTTTATTTGTTCGGTTGGCCTCATTGATCCCACAGTGAGAACGAGAGAGAGGATATGAGGATAAGAAAACTGCTACGGTTCACAGTGTTCAAGGTGAGATTAGCACAAGGGAAAAGAGATTCAGAAGAAAAAAAATTTAAAAACAAGGATGTAAAAACAAAGAAGAGAAAAATGTTAGCCTTTAATTTTTTTTTAATGAGATTTCTAGAAGATTTTATAGAAACAATTAAAAGGTTAAAGCTAAAAATAATCTGATCAGCTTTACTTCAGGTTGAAGCCCACGTACATGTCTCTGTCTTTCTGTATCGCAGAACTAACTTATTAATAATAATAAATAAAAAAAATAATATGTTGTAAGGTTGAGTATCTCAGGTCTTGTTTACATTAAGTTGTACTACTTTTGTTGTTAGCCAAATACACTCCCTGTATAAATTAGATTATTACACCCGGCACATGACTGTTCTTGACATTACTTTTACTCAACATTTTGATTTGAGCGAGTAACACTCTCGGTTCGGGTATTTTACACACCCTCCCCTCGGAATGCTGTGGATATGTTTGCTCTAACGACCCGTGTTTTATCTCATAATGGTGTTCCACATTGTGGTGTGCTTTAATTAGCACCACATTTACGGAACATATGAGACACACTGGTTTAAAACTTCCTGCAGGAATAATAAACATACAATTATTTGTCCATTCACCTTTGAATATTCAGTTTTCAAAAATTACATACAATGTTTTATATGCAGCATATGAGTAAGACATGCTGTGTTGCACGTTTGTTCGCGTTTCGTGAGGATTTGGGTGCTTTGTAGGGGCATTACGAGCGTTTTTGCAAGCGTTTTTATTGTAAACTAACACATTGATTGGCTCTGTTAAGTAACACATATAGCCGCGCCCATTTTGAGGTAAAAAGTGCTGTATTTGTCTGAAAAAGCGCTGCTGCTGTGAGGTAATCTAGCACAAAACTCGTCATAAAGTCCCTTCTGCTCAACATTTTGATTGTATTTATGGTGAGGATTTAATTTCAGGCCGAAGGACTGTCAAAGTTTCATTAAATTCTGTAGAGGCAGTTTTGAGTGATGTTGTGACAAAATCGGCAGACAGACATACAGACAGAATTTTTTTCTGAAATTGAAAGAGCACGTTCTGACCAAAACCTTTCTTTTATTCATACAGATAAGCTGACAAACATGGAAAAATAAATATTAACTTCCAAAAGCTGTCTTTCCGTTACGCCATCGGACAATCTTTATTAAATTTCCATATGATTATTTATGAATTGGTGAAATGTAAACATAGTTGTCTATAAAAGAAGGAATGTTCAAGTAAAACCGGGACTCGTGAGGAATCTTTGCTGAATGAAGATGTAAAACCTAAAACCTCATGTACTGTATGGTGATGAGACATTTAGCTGCAAAAAAACATTTAAATGTTGCGAGCGTTTTTTAAAGGAGGCTGTATCCCGGCCGAGGCGGCTCGAAGCCCACTGCGGTCGTTCCCGTGAACATTCAGAGAGTGGAGTGCCTGATCCTTTAAAATAAAAATGGATAACTTGTCGCCAACTTGCAGAAGAGACGCAATCGCACAATATTTTGGGATCTTTTACCAGCACCACCAGCACCACTTTTAGCACATTACAGGAACTCTGGGAGTTATTGCCAAATCCCCTGTACAATCCTGACCTCGCTCCAACTCATTTCCACATGTTTTGGCTATTGATGGAGTTACTGGGAGGCCAGCGTTTCAGACGTGAGCCATGCAGTCTGATCATGGCTTTAGCGTACTGAGAAAGCGTTCTACCTTGATGGTATCCAAGCACTAGGGAAACACTGGGATAAGTGCATTAGTGTAGCAGGAGATTATATAGAGAAATAAAGGGAGCTTTTATTCTCATTACTGTGTTCTGTTATTCTGAAGTCCTGGTTTGACTTGAACACCTCTTGAAAATAATAAAAATGAGTAAAGTGTTTACATTTTCACTTATATTTATGCTCAGGTGATTGAGAATATCAGTGCGGGACGTGATCCGAACTTTAGCAATGGTTTACGGTATCGTACTTTAGGAGGATTACCTACAGCTCCCGGTTCTCATAAAAGCGAATAAATAGAAGACAGTCCTTCTGTCTTCACTCAATGAAATGCAGACTTTGGAAGATGCTGTGCTTGAAGTCATGGTGTGTACTGATGCATAAATCAGATAAGATGTCTTTTAAAGACTAAAGGGTTTGGACACACAAATAAAATCTGCTTTACATTTGTGTCACTCATTCGACATGGTCCTGCTTTCCACTGACTTACAGACCAAGTCTTATTATTAAAGCCTGAGTGTATACTGTACGTTCTTACAGATGGATAATTTAGCCATGATTTAAAGCTGGCTCTGGTTTTATTAGCAAAAATAAAAAGTAAAAAGGATCTGATTGCTCTGAATAATGGTTTAATCTCGCTATCTGGTTTTCATCATTCCCCTAGCAAAGCACACCCTTCCATTAGGGAGGAATGTAACACTTCAAGTCCAGGATAAGTGCTGTGAACTAATCTACGCAGTCACACTGATGTCCCGTGATGACCCGGCCTTATTCGGCGACCGCGTCCATGTTTTCCCTCGCTGTCTGTTTTAACTGATATTGATTAGATTAGCCGTTCATATTTACACACGCGCTCAGACACACACTCTCTCATCTGACCCCATTAGCAGGTCGTGGGAGGACGCCGAATCGTGTTGTCTTATCTGGTAGTGACCGCTTGCAGTGAAAACATTCCTATCAAGGGCCTTTCTCTATGGATAACCCCTGGAATCTTCAGTTGGGAAGTTCCTCCTTCAGTTTACAGACCTCTCCTGCGAGTCTAATCTCTGTCAACAAAACCGCAAATGCACTTTGTGAACAGCGCTCGTCTTTAGCAAAGCTTAGAGGTTTAGAGGAGTAAATCCTTTGAGTCTGAAGTGCTTGATTATTTCTAAAACGGGATGCAACAGGCAGGTGAATTAATGTTGCTTTAGAGAATTCATACCAGGAACTGTAGATGCGAACGGTATTTGTAGTAGCTTGGGATAGAGTACTAAAGGCGGAGCTTAGCGGTTGTAGCTTTTCTTTACATCGCAATTTATTTCAATCCAACCAAACAGCTCTGTCAAGACTTTTCCCCTGACTATTTCAAGGCTAAGTGAAACTTTTTTTTTTTTTTTTTTTTTTTTTTGCCATTTGGGCTTCAAAGCCACATCCACAAGCTGTGGTATTGACATTGTAATGAAATAATGATGGGATCAGTGGCGATAGGGGCATGAGTGAAAGATCAGCATGGCTCGCAACTCACAAGGCCGGATCAAAGCCGCACAGCCTCATAAATAATAATGTCCAAACTTCGCTTCTACGCCCGATAAGCCCGGCGTGCTTGTTTAGACAGCGTGTCCCTAGATGGACTCCAGTCTTCTTTCTCTATCACTGTCAAACATGAAGCACTTTCCAAAGAAAAAGATCAAATAACAAAGACCTCAAGAACGTGCCAGAGCCTTCTGTTTCATTCAGATCAGCATGATCCGTTAATAAAAGTCAGCTGAAAGTGAAATAATATTAGGAATAAGTTTTTTTTTCATACCAGTTGTTATAAAGGGTAACTATTATGCAAAATTCACATTTAAGTCATTTTCAGACATTTAGATGGGTCTTCAGTGTGTGTGTGTGTCTGTGCCATTTCCTGTTCTTTTTCCATTTGTGGAAAACAAGCCAATTCAAGTTTTTGTCACCTATTGTGACCTTATTTAAGAGTAGGAGGAGCCCTTCCCCCACCTCGCTGCCCACCTCTACTGTTTTCTGAAAGGGTGTGCCTCAGGAGTCGCTCCTTCACACAGATCATGAAGCACTGCATTTGGGTGGCTACAGTAAGTGGTAGGTTTCTCGCCTGTCATGCGGACGGTTCGATTCTCACCCAATGCCCAAACCCCAGCCACTTAATGCAGCCCTGGTGGTTGAGAGGGTTGTGTCAGGAAGAGCATCCGGCGTAAAACCTGGGCCGAGTTGTGTGCGGATCAGATGGTCCACTGTTGCGACCCCTAAACGGGAGCAGCTGAAAGACTAACAATAACTGTGGCACCGCAATTGGAAGAGAAGCGAAATAAATTTTTTGAGTTATAAAAAATGTATTATCTAAAAGAATTTCAACTGAAGCATGAACACACACACACACACACACACACACACACACACTGCGGGGATGTTCTGAGACTTGTGTAAACTTGCGAAAGAAATATTAAAATATGGGATCCTTAAAATCCTTTAAATTGATTGATTTAAGAAAAATCTAGAATTAATTGGATGCTTTGACATGTTCTGTGATTTTTATTTATTTAATTTTTTGACATTTTAATTCAAGTACATAATAATAATAATAATAATAATAATAATAAATATATATATATATATATATATATATATGGGTAATTTTCTTATGTGGTCATGAAACAGGTGTGTGTGTGTGTGTGTGTGTGTGTGTGTGTGTGTGATCCAGCATGATCAGGAGCAGAACTCAATTTTCAGTGATTGATTTCTTTTTTACCTTTTCTATATAAATAAAAAATCTATCTATTATTAAACCTGTGATTATTTTAGATCATCTCTTCTGGTCTTACTTTGTGTGTAAAACCTTATAACTTATATCTTCAATTAATATTTCTCTCTCTCTCTCTCTCTTTCTCTCTCTCTACCTCATTTAGCTTATTTTTAGCTGTTATTATAAATAATGTTTTGTCATATTTAGGTTTTAAGAAATACCTCGAACTGTATTTAATGTATTTAATAAAAACCATATGATCATGTTGTTCTTGTTTTTAATTTAATTAAATTTAATTTACTTTAATTTCAACACTATTTGTTTCATTGACCTTATTTTGGGAAATCCATACCAAAAGAAAGAGAGACCCATGATCTCAATATTGCAGTACAAACAATTATAACAAGTACCTTATGCATGAATGTATGCTCATGCAATTTTTAATATTTTACTTTAATTTTTACATCTGTACAAATCTAAACATCTTCTGTTCATGATTAAACATCAAATAAAAAAGAAATTTATACCAAAAACATTTATTATTGTAAACGTTCAGGGGCCTTGTGATGACGTGATGTGATAAAACGGTTAAACTTTTTGACCCTTAAACCAATCACATTATGAGTACAGTGGAACCTCAGATTGTGAGTAATGCGGTTTGCGAGTGTTCTGCAAAGATTTTTAAATAAATTTTAACTTAAAAACCAGCAAGTCTTGGTTTACGAGTACCGAGTATCGTGTATCACTCATGGGCTTCTTGTTTTGACGCCGAGGTTCACGTGATCACAACTGAGCCAACATAATAATTAACATCCGTGCACGCGTGAACTGTTTACTATAACACTGTGACCACTTGTGTGCGTTTTTCCGACATAACAGGCTTTCCGTTAATGTGTGTGTGTGTGTGTCAAATAAGAGAGGAGTAAGCTTTACTGTGTAAGATGAGAAGGGGGAGGCTGATTCCTCCTCTTACTTCACACACATACACACACACACACACACACATACACAGCGCCTGCGCGCATAAACGGAAACACTTATCTGTCGGGATTTATTTTTACTTTTTTTTAAGTAAAGTGCAGGTTAATTTGTTTTATTTTTACTTTATATTTTGAATGAATTATTTTTATGGGTTTTTTTGGGGGGGGCTGTGGAACGAATAATTTGAGTTTCCATTATTCCCTATGGGTAAATTTGATTTACGAGTGTTTTGGAATACGAGACCACTTCCGGAACGAATTATGCTCGTAATCCATAGTTCCAATGTAATGCGCTTAATGAGAACAATGCGAGTTTGAAGCCGGCAGAATATTTATGTATTGTCATCCAGGGTCCACGGGTTCATGTCTCTTTTGGCCATCGGAATCATTCCTGCAGTTGTTCTTTGACATTTCCTGCAACATTTGGAACATTTTTGTTGTGCCAATACTCATTAATTCATGCTTCTCTCTTCTCATGAATATCAAATCGGTGACCTGTCATATCCGTCGTACTTTAACCTCCGGCTCAATGCAGAAACGCGCATTTCTCATACCTGACCTTCTCATGAATATACAATCAGTCGGACCCAAGCAAAGGCATCGCGATGACTTTAGAGCGATTTGACATTAGAATGTCACTCCGGGTTGAATTTGCATGGATAAGAATTTGATGTCCTATGATTTTGGGAGCGTATTTCTATTAGAGTTGTACCAAGTCCTCTAGGCCTCATGCACATATTACATGGACAATAGAGGAATTCCCTCCACCAACACCTCTCCCTCTTTAAAAAAAAAAAGTCCACATGTGTCTTCTTACTGTATATGAGGTCACAACAGGAGAAAAATCTGATTGGAGAATGCAAAAATGAAGATCTATTTGAAATGTCTAAAAATGACAAAAATGTGAACCTAGCTTAATAGGCCCCCTTTCAGTGAATAAAGCTGGATTTAATTATAAAAGTGTAGACATGACTATGTAATCTGTCTATAATGTACAAAGATTTGTCTGCTCCTACTGTATGTGTAAGCTGTGTTTGTGTAGATGCTTGCATCAGAAACATGAGGTAAAGTGAGCCAACCTGACATCAAACCTGAGGCTTACTCTCCACCCCCATCTTTCTCAGGCTGTGTTTTAATCCTAAATCTCTACTTTTATTTAAAAGCGTTTTCCTGGACAAGCCCTGTGGTACAGTAATAAGATTATCTTAATGTTTAGAGAAAGATGGTGATAATATATTCTGCTGATCTACGGATATGATGCGTATGCAGGAAGAAACCAAGCCATTCTGTTCTCACCTGCAGCACATTAAGCACAGCGTATACATATGACATATGGGTCAAAGGAATCCATGACCCATATATTATTTTAAAAAAAAAAAAAACAATTAAGGACCTCCAACTTCTGTCACTCACAAAACCTTTCCCGAGTTCGAGCTTCCCCTGAGTCAAAATTTGTGACGTTATTTTAATAAACATTTGAATCAGGTTTTTATTTGTTTATATACCTTAAATACTAGTTAGTTACAGTACTTACTTAACAGACGACAAGCTAGATGTACTGTGTCTAACATATTATTCAAACTGTACCTGATTTCCTGTTCCTTTTAAAGCTCTTAATGTGCCATGCTGTTTGAATGGCGAATCACATCTTAAATTATAAAAAAGAAAAATCTAAAATAATATTTGCCCTTTATGCATGTAGATGGAACCATCCATCCATCAATTCACTTTTCATAAACATATACTGTTCACTGATCAAACATAACATTAAGAGCAGACAGGTGAAGTGAATAACATTGATTATCTCCTTATTCTCACCTGTCTAGGGGTGAGTATATATTTATCAAGTGAACAGTCAGTTCTTAAGGATGTGGTGCTTGAAGCAGGAAAAATGCACAAGCATAAGGATCTGAGAGAATTTAACCTGGGTCACATTGTGATGGCCAAAAAGCTAGATTAGTTGCCATCTCCAAAGTGGCAGGTCTTCTGGGCTGTTCCTGGTATGCAGTGGTTGGAACGTACCAAAAGTAATTCAAGCAAGGACAACTGATGAACTGGAGACCAAGTCATGGGAGTCCAAGGCGCAATAATCTGCACGGAAAGCCAAGGCTAGCCTGTTTGGGCCAATCCCCTATTTGCTGAAAACATAATTTCCGCTCTAATAGGAAGGTGTCAGAAACCAGAGTTCATAGCATCTTGCTGTGTATCGGGCTGCGTATCTACAGACAGATCAGAATACCAATGCTACTGAAAGCTCCTACAATTCACATGTGAGGATCAGAATTTGACAATAGAGCAATGTCAGTAGGTGTGGATGGCTGGGTGAATGTGCCTCACTTACTGTACTGTACCTGGATAATAGATGGGTCCAGGGGAAGAAGACATGCTGGTGAAAACAGTGTGATGTTCTGACTATGTGTTCTGCTGAAAAACCCTGGGTACTGCATTCATGTGGATGTTACTTTAACACATGTGGATGTTAATTTAACACGTAACACCTACCTGATCATTGTTGCAGACCAAGTAGTATTCCCTGATGCCAGTGGCCGCTTTCACCAGAATAATGTGCCCTGTCACACTACAAAATCATTTAGAAATGGTTTAAGGAACATGACAAAGAGCTCAAGGTGTTGACTCAGCCTCCAAAATCCCCAGATCTCATTGAGCATTTGTGGGATGTCCTGGACTAAGATTTCTGGTCCATGGATGCCCCACATTGCAACTTACACCACTTACTGTAAAGGATCTGCTGCAAACATCTTGGTGCCAGATACCACAACACACCTTCAGAAGTCTTGTGGAGTCCATCCCTTGTGGTTCAGGTGGTTCAGAGTTGATTTGATTACACAAGAGGGACTCATTAATTCCACAAATAAAGGAGCATAAATAAATAACTGCAGTCTTGTCTTGTTTACAACCTTTGACAGTTACAACAATTTTAAAGACCTGACAAATTCAGGATCATGTCAGATCACCAATTCAGGAGTCCTCACATACAAAAATGTGACCCTGGTCAAATCTCTAATGTGTGCAGGCAGTTAAATATGTGCAAAAATGTGCATTCGAATGTGCAAACTCTAATCTCTAGAAATATATATCTCTCAGCTTCCTGACTGGCCACTTCCCCTGTACTTACAGGGAAGCTTTGAACTGTCATGTAGCCGTTTCATCTCTCAGATCATATGTCTCGCACTCCCCCACTCAGTCCAGGTGAGATGACCTCTGACCTTTGCTCCTTTACACACCATATTATTTAAGCAGACATGTGAGCCTGACAGCAGGTGCTGTTGCCTTTGTTGAGTAGCCTTTGACCTCGCTGCCATGAATAACACACACACACATTTCCATGTGTATGTATATATACAAAGTTTTTACAGATAAATAAAAAGAAAACCCTTTTTTTATTAGGGATATGGGCTAGATTATTTTTCTGTATCTCTCTCAGCCTTTCATAATAGACATACTGTAAGTAATTGATTCAACTTCCTGTCTGTGTGGAAGCTAGACATGAAGCCGCTAACTAGTATCCATTTAGCTTTTTGAGTAACTAGCTGCTTTTTGTTTACAAGATGGAAAGTGTGGGAATTTTTTTTTCCCCACAATTTAAATAAAAATAAATAAATAAATACAGTGGAACCTCGGATTACGAGCCTAATTACAGTAGTTCCGGAAGTGGGCTCGTATTCCAAAACACTCGTAAACCAAATTAAATTTTCCCATAAGAAATAATGGAAACTCAAATTATTTGTTCTACAGCCCAAAAAAATAAATACATAAAAATAATTAATACAAAATATAAAGTAAAAATAAAAAAATTAACCTGCACTTTACCTTTAAAAAAAGTAAAAATAAATCTCGACAGATAAGTGTTTCTGTTTGTGCACGCAGGCGCTGTATTTGTGTGTGTGTGTGTGTGTGGGTGTGTGTGTGTGTGTGTAATGTGCGTGCACACACACACACACATTAACGGAGAGACTGTTTTATTGGAAAAATTAGCAAGGAACATCGCTAATCACACTCGCGTGAGCGCATACTAACAGAATCACTGCTGTTAAGTAAAAAAAAAAAAAAAAAAATGAACCTGCACTTTACCTTTGAAAATAATCGCGACAGAGCAGAGTTTCTGTGTAAGGCAGAGAGTGTGCGTCCGTATGTGTGTGGGAAGCCCAGAGGAGGATGGTGTGTGAGGGGGGCTGTATAGGCGAGAAAGAGTGTGTGTGTTTGTGTGTGTGTGTGTGAGCACGGAGTCAAATTACGCTCGCGCGCGCACACACACACACTCTCTACCTTACACAGAAACTCTGCTCTGTCGCGATTATTTTCGAAGGAGAAGTGAGAAACGACAGGCTGATACAGAGAGAAAAAATAGATCTTTACCCTCTAATGAGACTTGCTCTTTCTTAATATGCGCGCACACACACGCGTGCTGTACAAACACGCTTACAAACACAAAATAAAATATGTTTCACACACACACACACATGGTCACAGTTTTATAGTAAACAGTATACGCGTGCACTGATGTTGATTATACCAGTAAAAGACGAGCACTAAGACCCAGCAGGAGAGACGATTACCCACAATACCACAGCGCACTGTTCAGTTGTGATCACGTGACGCTTGGTGTCAAAACAAGAAGCGCATGCGTGATACATGATACTCAGTGCTCGTAAACCAAGACAATGCTCGTTTTTCAAGTCAAAATCTATTAAAAACTCTTTGCTCGTCTTGCGGAACACTCGTAAACCGCATTACTCATAATCCGAGGTTCCACTGTAACAATAGAAAACACTCAGTGGAGTTTTTCACTTTATCACTTTAACAAAGTACAAAAGCTTCCTCACTATCTTTAACATAGCTAGCTGCTTTTTCTTAGTAGCTTGTAGTGCACCTTTTCTATTTTATTTATTTTTTTTATCAAAATGGGACTATGGTCGCAGTTTAGCGGTACTGAAATCAAACAAGCTAGTTATAAACAAACAAACCAACATGGCAGTAGTTTTTCCTCAGTTTGACAAAGTAGCTTGACCATAATTAGTCTTTTTTATTAGCTTTGCTAGCTGCTTGATCAAAAGTTTGGCTTTAGCTTAGATATTTTAAATCATAACTATTTTGTAGCTTGAAATGTGTTTCATAATTGAAAATGTTGACAGTGTAAAAAATCTACAGAAAAATAGTCTATTTTCTTCTTCTTTACTTCTTTACTATATTGTGAATAATATTCTATGGTGCTGTTGCTGCTAATTCATGGCCATCTTGCCATAGTAAAATTGTAGAACTACAGATTTAAATATCTGACTCCAAGACATTTAATTAAATTATTGACTCCAAAGTAACCTTCTGGTTTTCAAGCTGTTATTATGGAGTTAATGGCTAACAGGCAGCGCGATGGCTTAGTGGTTGGCACTGTCTCCTTGCACCTCCAGGGTCGGGCTGTAATTCCCACCTCGGGTTTGTTTGAATGTTTCTCCCCATGCTTTGTAGATTTTCTCTGGGTACCACCTCCCACAGCCCAAAACATGCAGATTAGGCTAATTTGCGTTCCCAAATTGCCTGTAGTGTGTGAATGACAACTGGGCTTCTATCTGGCAAGCCCAAGCCATTAAGTTATGGACACAGACATGAAGGATATACCCCCAGGGAGGAGAGTCTCCATTGCCTGATGTGCCGTATGGCACGTGGACAGACCAAAATACCAAATACCCAAAGATGGCTAAGAGCTTTCAGTTTTCTTAAAGAATAATTTCATTTTTTGATTTCCTTGCCTTAATTGAAAAAAAATCTCAGGCTTTTTCTACTGTTATAATTTCTTTTTTGGCTTCCAAAAAAGAAAATTTTTTAAAAGCCTCACTGTATTTTGTTTACATCTTTAATCAGCAGGTAAACCCGGAGCCTTTCTCGCATACTCAGCACAAATCCACACAAATGCTCACTGCTGGACTTTTCCTCAGCCTTTGTGTACAATATGAACACTCTTTCTCACATTATATGCGTAGGTGCACTGCTACACTCTGGGCATTCTGACCCGTCCTTTAAATGCTGTTCACCACTAGCTTTTCCCTGCTGTTAAAAAGTAAGAGAAGCTTGTCTTACTGTACCTTAGACCTTGTTTAGACTGCAGGCCAGTGTTACAAATCCGATCTTTAGGACTGACTGTCGATACTATTATTTGAAAGTAATCAGATCAAATTTGGCTCTGTTCAGACTGGCAGCCCAAATCTGAGACTCTGTCGACCCTTCTGTGTTGGTTGCTGTGGTAACAACGCTGGAGGCTCGCACGAAGCACAAAATTTCCTAATATATCGCCCTGTTTCTGTACATTCCCTCTAGCTTTGCCTGTACGTATGCGTCCTTCCAAAGCGATTTCAGACATTTCATTTCTTTCTCTGTCCAGGGACTATTGTTCTCCATTTTCATACTGTGATTAAGCCAGCAGTTCTTCTTGAAAGATGGTTAAACTAGCTACACAGAAAATTCAAGAGCATCGCCTTTACATCGCCTAAAGTGGGAAAAAAAGACTCCCTATGTCCTTCTTAGCACACAGCAGCTACAAAATTATAATTATTTATTTCTATCCCAATTTCTTCTCTCATCTCTTCGCTCATTTTTTTCAACCCTGAATCCATGTCCCATACCAAGTGATTGTGTGCACTTGAACATAAAGGACAGTTTGAAGTCAGATTTGAATCTGATTGAAGTCTGATGAGTGTCCTGACTGAGAAACATCTTTAGGAGGTCCAATCCAATAGGATGTCGAAAAAGAATCCAATTAGAATATGATTTCAAACCAACTTTGGAAAAGCTTTTTTTTTGTTGTTGCAAAAATCTGATTCATTTTGTCTTTTTTTACTATTTAGACTTCATGATCGCAATCTGATTCCAGTCTGGATATGCCAGAAATCGAATTTGGGTTGGCAATCTGAACAAAGGATTTAGAGGCTCAAACCAAAGTGCATGCATGAATACTTTTTATTGCAGTGTTTTATTACACTTTCTGTTTAAGAAAAAAGTGGTAAAAGCTCAAACATTCATGATAGACATGGGAAATTTATTTCTTAGCAAGACTTTTTAAAAATTATTTTATATTTTTGCACAACAGCTTCTGTATCAATTTTTGATGTGTGATTGTTGGTGCTGCAAACGCTGGCGTGTATGGCTGCTGCTGCACACATGGGCCATTGTACTATTTCAAGTCTAATCTTTTAAGTATTTAAGCTTACACAGTTTTATTTGTTTCCTACATTTATTAGTGCATGGTACCAATCATACCATAATCACTAACAATCCAAAGTAGATCACTGTCTGTGATTTCAGACTGGGTGAATCAGTGGATTTACCTTAATCTTGTGCTTGGATGTTACACCGTCAAAATGGTTGTCCTTGTTTCAATATCAGTTTTATTCCTGAGCACTTCTAAACTTGTGTGTTGGTTCATCCTGCTGTTAGCTTAGGTGAATCAGGCCTCCAGGTTGAAATATTCACCTGATGAACTTCATAAGGTAAGTGCAAACTAAGAACATCTGACATCCTCTGGAGGCTGTGGTATGTTCATGGAAGATCTCGCCATGGTTTCCTGTTCAGTGGAACTGGACCTGGGATTATCCCCTCTGCCTGGACTGCTAATAGACCTATGAGGACACCGGAATGCCATCATTAGGCTAATCACAGCATGCTGCTGTCATTACCCAGGTTGGCTGATTACAGTATATTCACCTAATAATGCTAAAGTTTGGAATTTTCAATGTGCGCTCTCTTACTGATAAGGCTTACTTGATCAGCAATTTCACTGTAGATCACAACCTGGACATTTTCTGTCTCACAGGGACATGAAAACAGTCTAATGACTTTTTTCACCTGAATTAAGACACTCTGATGGCTTAGGTTTACATCTTTAAACTCGGCACAGTGTGGAGAGGGGGCGATCTCACATTGGTTTACCTTAATTCCATAAAGCTGACTCCACTAACTTTTCCAGATTAGACATAGTTTGAACTGCTGGCTGTCAAGAGCTCCAGCCCTGCACCTAAACCATCAAATGTATTTTGCACAGAACGTACTGACATGTTATTAACTTTAAGCACAATGTCAAGTAATATTGTACTGTTGGGTGATTTTAATGTGCACTATGATGAAACTAACGGTTTATTCACTAAGAAATTCAATGCAATGTTATACTCCTTATTTTGACTCATGAATGTGGACTTTTCAACTCATTCTAAAAATCACATCTTGAACGTAGTTTGCTGTTCAAGTCTTACCACACACTCGATCAGTACAACTGAACTGCCTATTTCAATTTATAAGATTGTGCTATTTTCCATCCCACTGAAGCTTACAAAACCCCAGGCACAGCAGGCCCTCACTTATGGTGATATTAAGCATGTTGATCCAGAGGTGTTACCTTATTTAGCTTCTACCTTATCAAATTTTCCTCCTCATGCCTCTGCTGAAGATCTGATTAATTATTACTGTACAAGCATTGCCTGTCTACTGGCCTTGACAGAATAGCACCATTAAAAACACACAGTTTTATTCCTTCGTTTTGCTCCCTGAACTCTGCAAGCTTAATACCATGGGTTGGAGATTGGAGCGATTGTAATAAAAGACTGGAATCACTGTTCATTAAAAAAGTATACAGTAGATACATTCTGAACATGTTAATCAATCACATCATAAAACATCATACTATGTTCAGCTTTCTGTTTTTCACTGTGAATAGTTTATTTAAACCACTAAATCCCATAATCTCTAGTGATCTTGGAAATGAATATTGTACATCTTTCAAAGAGTTTTTGCAGCACTTCATGGGCAGTTGTTTTCTACAACGCTGTGTCTCTGAGATCTTTCAACCACAATGCTATCTTTTGTTTTTAATGTATTTGAGCCTCAAAATGAAGAACAAATCCACGACATTATTGTAAAGGCTAATCCCACTACTTGACCCCGTCCCAACAAACCTTTTTAAATTAGACCCCCCAACAAACTTCCCGACAGTATTTGACTGATGGTACTTCTAGTCAGTAACCTAGTGATTTAGTGTAAAGATATATATTTAATGGTACAAAGTTCAAATCACTTATACAAGTCTTTCTGGATAAGAGTGTCTGCAAAATAGCTAAATGTAAAAGTTTTCATGCCATGTCCTTCAATTGTTTTATCTTTCATTACTGCAGGAGTTAATGCTTCTTTTGGATTGTTTCAGTCTGTTGACTACCTGCACAAGACAGGTTTCCAGCCAGTTTTTGTCATCTAGTTGCTGTTAGGTAAAATAAGGCACAGCAACGAATAATTAAAGCATTAGTAGCAGCATAAAGTGTTCACAACAGTAGCTGTGCTTTTAGAGAAGTCCCTGGTTAATGGACGAGCACCATTAGATTTAGGATCCTGATCAGGGGAATGTATTTTAATTTGTCTGTTGACTGTCTGATCATGAAGCATAACTAACAGCCCTAGTCTGGAGTGGAGTGACCAAAAAAATAAACATTTAAAAAAGCCACAGAATTGAGTTTGCATTGATATTTTAATATAATTACATGTTACATCTTGGATTATGAGAAGTAACCTGATTTCACAGTTCTTTGTTCTTTGTTAAAACCCAAGGAGGAGAAAATGAAGCTGAGTTGTGCGTCGCTGAGGGCTCAGCGTTACCTCGCTGCACGTTTTTACATTCTTCTCGCAACTGCACAGAAATTGGATGCCCTGTGAACATTTTCTCCTCAAACCCAGCAGCTGTTGAACGCTTACTAAAAGCCTTGCCTTCGGCATTGTTTCCTAACCTTGCGGAGTCCTGTCTATTCTCACAGGCATAGCTTCAAGCCTCAGTTTATTTTCCGCCAGTTTGAAGCCTGTCCTTCACGGTTTGGCTACAGACCTCACTCGGATCTCTTCTCTCTGTCTTTCTCTTTCTCTCTCTCTCTCTCTCTCTCTCTCTCTTTCACCATGTTTAGCCGAGTGCGCTGACAGATGTCGCGATATTCATGAATATGTGGCGTACAGGCTGCGTCCGTGGGCCTTTGATCCTCGTTTCAAAAGAGATGGTTCTCTGCGGCGCTCGCTGACTCACTCAGCCGCCGCAACCTGTTTGTTTTATGGAAGAGAACCGGCTGTGTGTTGCACGCAGAAACACAAGGACAACAAGGGTGGCGTGAATTAGCATCCTGCCGCAGTGTTTTGTCCTCTTCCGCTGCAAATCATGGGACGGTGATCAAGGTCACACTCACAGCGACAGTTTACTTTGCTTAATTTTTTTTTCTGGCCCTGACATTAACCCCGCCTCCATCTGCTCATTACTTTTCCAGGTAACTGATGAGGTGCTGTACTGTATATGAAGGAATGGAGATAGAGTGCTCTCTTTGCCAATGAGGTTCGCCTAGTAAGTTTGTAAAAATATATAAAACAGGTCATACATTTTATCCATTTATACTGTCACTACAGTTGATGCAAAAGATTTTATCCTAATTAAACCACAGCTTCATGACTGGAATCGCAGTCTGAGAGAGACAAACTCTCCGGTCTTCTAGCTGACTGAAGTTAGCAAGTTTTAATACACTGACTGGCTCCAGCAAGCCTTGTGGTGCTACGGTACAAAGCTCATTTAATTTTGTGTTTGCCGCTCGTCGGAGCACAGCACCAGATATGTGTTTCATTAGATTCTGTTCTGACAGGCACAGTGTAACTGCATGCGTTCCCAGTTCGAGGACCTGTACGCGCCGAGCTTGCCGATGTTGCTCTGTTTAATCTGTTGTGCCACTAAAACAGTGCGGGGAAAACTAGAAAACAACCTCCAAAGCCAAGTGAGAGCGGGGCCGGTAAACAAGACGGCGAGGGCAATCGAATGACACTTTCCCATTAAAAACAATGAAACGCCAACGTCTGCAGCGCGAGAGGCCGCGCTGTGCCCATGACCCCTCCTTGACCCCGGGAGAGAGAAAAAAAAAAAAACTCCCCAGCTCTCTATTCACCTCTATTTCTCTTTTCATGCTTCTGCACTTCTCTGGGGCTAGTAATGATATTGGTTTCTCTCATCGAAGCCTTTGAGAATCTGCCCAGTCTTTTGTCGCTGAGGAGATAGAGGGATCCTCTTGCTCTCTCTGAGGGAACACAGATGAAGAGAAGAGCCCTCATCCGTAGCCACCTTCACTCTGTAGGGGACAAAGAGACCTTCAACTGAGAAATCCTCGATGGGTTTTTTTTTTTTTTACTCCTATCCCAGTGGCGTCTAGACTGAAAATATTTTCAAGCGAACCTCTTGAATGAGAACAAAGGGTTTTGTATTCTTCCAGTTTCGTCAACTGTCCATTAATCCTCTCATTATGAAGCACTTAAAAGGCTATTGTGCTCAAGTTTATCTGCAATGCTCCATCCTTCAACTGGAACAACACAAGAGTTTTGTCATAGCCAGCTGAAAAACTCCCTTTTGCCTACCGATTTTAATTAAAAATTAGTTTACTTAGTTTTACTCAACTACACATACATATGCATGTTCTGCCAGACTTGATATCAGGGCAATGATTAGAATAAAATGCAGAACATGCATTAGGTTATGACAGCATTTACTCTTAGTACAAAATGTAACTTTGTTGGGAATTTATGAAGCTCATTCTTGTTAGCCAATAAAAAGAATTAAGCAGAGCTGTGGGCTCTTGTGAAAAACTATAAGGAATGCCTGCGCTTTTTTTTTTTTATGAAATATTAAGCGCTCAAAAACATTAAGGGAGCACTCAATCCCGGCTTGTCTTGAATGCCGCTTGTGTGTGTATGTATGGTTGAAGTCAAACTGGGTATAAGTGTTCCCTTCGTCAGTATTACATCATCTGAGTTATCTGACTACTGATTTCCGAGCCATGAAAGATGCAACACTGTAACCTCGTTTGTTTGCGCGTCTCTTCGGTTAAACATTCCTAGATGCAGGCCAAGCCTTGTGTAACGTTGATTAATTACTACAAACCTGAAGGAAAAGAAAAGACTGCTTTTCTTGCACTCTTGCTCTGAGACTAACCGTCTCTTTGACCTCAACCTGTTTCCTCCGCTGTGCAACGTGCCACAGTGTAATTGCGGCTGGCAGGGCACACTGGAGAACGGGGCTAATTTAGCAGCCACGTTAGCACAGACGTGACACGGCCAAAGTGAGCCAAATAGGGCAGTGAAGAAGCACGACTCCGTCTGTTCCCGATGGGAGATCACACACAAATATACATAGGCACAGGTGTAAATACACTGAGCAAACTTAACACACACACACACACACACACACACTCATCAGGGCTGTTCTCCAAACTTGCAGGAAAAACAAAAAAAAATTTTATGTTATTATTAGTTTCATTTATTCCTAGTGCTAAGAATTAGCAACATTAGCTTCCTCCACATCTGAGCAGCTGCAGGAAAATTCATCCTGTAGCAATGTTAGCTTACTGCTAATATAGTATTGTTTCCTGAACGATGACTAGCTTTCTAGCAACTTTAGCTCCTGGATAACATTCTGCAACCAAACATCAAAGTAGTTTAACTGGCATTTTTAATTGTATACTATGAGATACTACCTCAGTTATTAAACTTGGAATGTCAGTATCAAAGCTGCTGGTTAGCTAATTAGTAAGCTAATATTGTTGTGCTTTTGTAGCTGGGTAAAAGTAGCCTAAGGGAAGCTAATGCTACTTGTGTAAATAAGTACGAAGTTCACTTTCACTTATGCTTACAGGTTAGGTATTATGTGTGGTAGATTAGCAGCATTAGCTTCCCCTACCTACAAAAAGAATGCCACTGTATTAATATACAGTGTTAGTAGTTACTTTATCTAATTTTTAGTGTTAATATTGTTTTCTAAATGTTGACTAGCTTGGTAGCAAATGTGATTGACTTTACTTGCTCAATATAATGTATAATATATTAACAATACGTATGTACTGTAGATTAGAACAATAAGTACGTAGTTTACATGGAATAAGCCAGTTTGCTATACCAATTATGGCTGCCATTATTAATTATATGATATGAGATATTTTGGCATTACACTAGTTGGTTAGCTAACAAGTAGCTAACATAGCTATGTTTTGCTAGCTGGCTAGAATTGGGATAAGCTAATGTTACTAAATGATACCATGTAAATAAGCAAGCAGATTACTTTTGCTTATGGTCAGCACGGTGGCTTAGTGGTTAGCACTGTCACTTTGCACCTCTATGGTGAGAGTTTGATTCCTGCTCCGGGGTTTGTGTGTGTGTGAAGTTTGCAGGTTCTTCCCGTGCTCTGTGGGCTTCCTTTGGGTACTCCAGTTTCCTCCTACAGTTCAAAGTGCAGATTAAGCTAATCGATGTTTGCAAATTGCCCATAGTGTGTGTGAATGACAATCGGGCAGCGAGGTGGCAACCTGACCCCATAAGTAACTGCAACAGAAACTACGGATTTATCTTCAGGGTGGAGAGTTATTATCCAGGAGATGTCCTGGATAATATCCTACAGCTGAGCAATAAATAAGCTTAGGTTTGTGCAGTTCTGGTCCCAAGCCTGGATAAAATGGGAGGGTTGCGTCAGGAAGGCCATCCGGCATAAAACCTGTGCCAAGTTGTTGTGTGGACCGGGTGGTCCACTGTGGCGACCCCACAATAGGTGCAGCCAAAAGACTAACAACAACAGAATTTGCAATCCATTTTGGTTAATGTTATATTTATAATAGATGTGGACTACCTTGCTAGAAAGCAGGATAGTTTACCTAGATTTATATACAGTGGTATCACGGGAATACGAATTTAATCCATTCCGGAGGTGAATTGTACACCCAAAAATATTACCAATTTCCAACACTATAATCATATTTTTGCATTGCCAGACATGTAAATGAAGTAAAATATGAAATTAATACACATTTTTTAACCTCAATTAACCTTAATTTATGATTCCTCTTGGCACTGGCTGCTTTAAAAGTGTAACAGAAAATGGCTCCCTATTCTTCCTGCTACTGTACTTGCTCATTCTTGGGAGCCATGGTGTGATGTCATTACTAAATCTTTCACAACATGCAAATAATAATTATTTTTAAAAAGTGCATAAAGTTTGCATGTTGTCCCTGTACTAGATGGGTTTTTTTCTGGGGTACAGTCTGGTTTCCTCCTGCAGTCTGAAGACATGCTGATTAGGCTTATTGACACTTCAAATTGCCCTGCATGTGTAAATGTTGAGAAAAGGGAATAAATACGGGGACCATTGTATTTATTCCCATTTTATTTATTTTTTGGCCTCCATAGTCCCTAGTTGGACTACAAAGGTTCCTAGATGAATGGGTGGAGATACTTAGTACATGTTGCTTCTGTACTGGTGTATGACATTTTATACATAGATGTGAATAGATATTCTTAATTAGTAACCAGCTACACTTTTGTTGTTAAATATGACGTAAATGTAATGATAAGAAGTTTGACCTTTTTATGAACTTCTTAGTCACTATCAGCTGTGTGTGTGTGTGTGTGCGCATGTGTGGGTGGGTGATACTTGTACTGTCAGGAAATATTTATTGCTCTTTCTTCTAGCTATGCCTATGGAATTGCAAATAATAACAGTAACTTATAAAACTAAGGAATGATGTAATGCTTTTCCTTGGAGTGGACTGTACTGGCTTTTGACCTCCACATCATGAATATATATATATATATATACACACACACAGGGTGAAACTAAAAATACATGTTTGACATAACATGATAAAAATAATCTTAGTAATATAGTAATAAAATGGTTAAAGTTGTTACATCTAATATTTGCTTTTAGAGCTCTTACATATTCAGCATCGACAGCCACTTCCATGACCACTGCCTGTTCTTTTCCACAAGTATGAAGGGCGAAAATTGTTCACTGCTCTTTTTTTATTTTTTTTTATTCAGGCCCAGCCTGAGAATAATGTTTATATAACCACCACTTGGCACACGGAAAAGATCCGGTCTTTGAAAACAATCTAAAAAAAAAAAAAAAAAAGTGGCAAACATCTTGGAGCTGGGAGTTCATGAATAAAACATAGCTCAGTAATGGGATGTTATAGAGTGGGAGAGCAGGAGTGAGAGACACAGAAAGAGATATTAACTGTTTGTGTGGTGCTTCAGCTTTGAGTGAACTAATGAAGATGTTCTGCTGATAACAGATCGCGATCCATGGCGAAACATGGTCTTGGAAACTCATGGACACGAGTGGCCCTGCACATTGCTTTTTTAAATATTTTAGTTAGTTTTTTTTTTTTTTTTACTTCCACACCCACTGCTGCAGGTCCTTTCATTCTTTTCCACTGATTTCCTTTTTTTTGTTCTGTTTAATATGAGGATAGATCTTCTCTGATGCTGATTTATTTAGTATGGTCCTCTGCACACTATCCATTTTTACTATTATTATTTAAGTTAATAAATCTAGCCTGACTTTCAATATATACAGTATGATTTTTTTTTCTCTCTCTGATGACTCATACCTCAGGCTGAAAGCTTATACACTTTTGGCATCTTTTTTTTTTTTGTTTATTTCCTTCCACATATACAGAAGGTATTGTACGAGGGGGTATAAAAATGTTTCAAGATTCAGATGCCTTATAACCTGGCAGTAGAATTTGCTATTGACGGTCTGGCCTCTGGGGATGAATTCTCGATGCACAATGCCTCATATGCTGAAAAAGATGATGAGCATGAGCTTGGTCAAGCTGAGGACCTGCCTTGCCTTTTTCGGTCGTGAACATATGGGCTTTTCCACTGTGAACTTGCTTTGTCTCAGGGTCATACCTGTACACCCAAATTTCGTCACTGGTAAAAATCCTCAACATGAAGGACGGGTCATTCATGGCATGCTGACGGAGTTTTGAGCAGACTTTGTTCCTTCTGCTCCTGGATCAGCAGCCCGGAGATGAACTTCGCAGCGACATGGTGCATGTTCAAATCATATTTGAGGATTGCTTGGACTGTTCCGTGTGACGCATCGACAATGGCAGCACTCTTGTGGATTGTTCTCCGTTGATCATCATGAACAAGTTGCTAAATGGTTTCAACACTTTCAGGAGTTTGAGCTTGTTAAAGTTCTTCCTGATCTCTCGTTTTCTTCCAGTGATGTTTGTCCGCTCTTGAAGCGTGCAAAAA
>JAOVVA010000026.1:2869074-2902947 GCA_028565275.1 Leiocassis micropogon
CAACCTTTATAATGAATGATACGGTTATGTTGGATGTAGGAGAGTCAGGCACAACACTGATATTCACTCTCTCTCTCTCTCTCTCTCTCTCTGCTAACGTTTTTTTTTGATGGACTCACATTACAGTAATCAGTGACCATTGTAATGATTATGACTCTACAGAAATACGGATACTAAAGATCATGTCTGTCAGACAATTGAGCAAAAAGTAAACAATATTTTAACATCCAGAAACCTTGAAACCTTAAAGAATATATAATATATATAGAACAAAACATTTGGGCTTAAGGTTGATTAAGTACTAGAAAGAACTCTCTCGTTAAAATCCACTCTCACCTGCTTCCCCTGTTTCGCTCTGGGCTGTAACTGATGACGACTTCTCAAAAACGACATAAATGACCGAGCCAACAAAAACGACGGTTGAACAAAAACAGATATAAACGGAGTCCGAAACAACCCCTTCTCTACACAAAAGGACCGAACCTGTGTTCCCACTTTAAGCGGCTGAAACACGGCCCAGCTGTTGTCAACATGCTATTTATTTTCCACACCTCTGTTTTTCATCAGTGGCTTTAAATATGTGGTTTATTTCCCCAGGGGGGGTTACGCATGGTGAGATGTGTATTATATCCTTTTAATTTGTCTGTCTGGTTTCTCGGCTTGATCACAGGATCAGAGCTGTTGTTTATTTGTCCTATTTAATCAGATTTTTCTGTTGTAAGTACTAAACAAAGAGTACCGTTATGCATTACAGGTTTAGAAAGCTAAATGTCAAACGGAGTGCGATTTACACCGCGCGCATTATCGGTAATTACACTGGATTGTGGATGAAATAAATGTGGATGAAAAATAGCTTTGTATATGGGAAACTTAACAAAGGCTACGTCTTTTACGTACGAATTTGTCAGGTTGAATGAGCGTGTGTTCCAGGTTCACTGTTTACACTGCATGCGTAATAAACTCGCTAATCTGTTGAAAGTCTCAATTTAGAATGTATACACATATAATCCAAACCAAATGTATGTATAATACGAGTAGAGGCATTTAGTGTCAGGAGTCACCATAATGATTTTTTTCCCCCCTTTATTCTGATTGGTCAGAAAGTAAATGATGCATTATAACAGTGGCTATGACGTAAACAAACAATATACATTTTCACTTATTGTTTCTTGCAAATACCTCTTGTCTATGTGAGAATATGATTTAGAAAAAAAAGAAGAAAAGGTGGTGAGATGGGAGAGCTTAGCATCTTAGCCTTTTATTTTCAAACACACTTTTTTATGACGCAAATCAGGATTCGATGACACTCCGACATGTTTATGGAGATTCTGCACGAGTTTGGGAAAAGCGGACATTTCTAGGAAACAAACGTAATTAGAACGACATGTTTGTGTTTGTTCTTTTCATTATGTAGGAAGTCATGAAGCCACGGTCGTGCTCTGATTCAGCCACTGACAGGAAGCGCTGCAGGCCTCATTCGCTTTGCAATTTTAAAGGTAAACGATATTTTAATGACTCAATTAAGTTGTGCAACAAGAACAATGGTGTTGTAAGTTCAGGCAATGAGTAATCACAGGGCGAAAGAGCGCACGAGGAAAAGAAAAACGGTATAAAAAAAGTTTTAAAAGAAAGAACAGCTTCGTTGCAGTGTAATGCGTAAATAAATGTAACGGACGTACTTTTAAAAGATCTTCGTAATGGCAACTCGTGCATAATGTGGTCTTCTCTTTAAGACAAACTCGATACTTAACTCCACTTTGTTGGGCGACCAAAATAAAGAAGCGCGTAACAATCAAGCTTTGAAACTCGTTACGCCACTGAATTACGGAATTCATCAGCCAAGCAGGAACAATATGAAACTCCACAAATGCACGGCGAAACAGAAAAAGTACAGTATGAATCTGTGCAACCAGAAGTTCCTCTCTCATCTCATTTAAACACCATCAAAGAGATTCCTGCAAACGTTCTTGTCAAAATAGAAATCCTATCGCCAAGTGTCACCGTCATTGATGAGTCACGTGCTAATTGGTCAGCAAGAATGAATTTAGACTAAAGGGATCCTATGTGGGGTGTTCGAGTCAAACCAGGATTTTTTTATTTGTGCAGAATAACATAACGAACAAACTATCTATATTTCTCTAATATAATCTCTTGCTACATGGTGTTTGACTGGTGCTTGGATACCGTCAAGGTAGAAAGTTTTCTCAGTACACTCAGTACTCCCAGGAACTCCTTAAATGGTCCAAACATTGGGAAATGGAGGTCAGGACAGTACGGGGGATGTTGTAATTACTCCCACCCGTGTTCCTGTAATGAGCAAGTGGCGTTGGTGAATGAATGTTTGTACAGAGACAGATGCATCTCTTTGGTATGTTTGTGATCAAGTTATCAATTGCTTTTTCACGGATCAGGCATTCCACTTGCTGAATGTTCAAGGGAACGACTGCAGTGGGCTCAGAGCCATGTATGGCCTTCTTTAAAATATTTGCACTATTCAAACGTTTTACTGCGGACTCATCACTGTACACTGTATTGTGCTTGATGTCTTCTGTAAACGTCAATCGATTTTACGCCTTCACCCAGACAAAATTTCAACACGGTTTCAAGTCCCAGTTTGACTTGAACACCCATCATATTAAATGAAACCAACAACCTATAATTAAAATTAATTATGGGTTCTTAGTGGATATAAAGTCAGGTTTGTGTTGGAAAAGAAAAGCTCCGTAATTCATCATGTGTACGACATGTATAGCAAAAGACAAACGTCTGTATAAAATTCTAGAACGTAAAATAAACCAAAGCAGAATTTCACACATTCTTCTGTAATTATGTGGGTTTTTTTCCCCCCCAACACGTTTCATTCTTCTGGTATGTTTTTTTTTTTTCTTTCTTTTTTTAATACAACATGTGATCTGTTATGATTTGATTTACTCTCTCTTCTGGTTCTACGTAGTTATGGTTATAGCATGCTATAAAAGCTTTGCATTCCTCCCAAGGAAAATAACCCAAACCCAAGTCGTCCAATCTGTCTCTCCATAAAAACGAAACCTAAGAGGCCATTTACAGCTGTAATAAGTGTTCAAACGAAAAACATTGCTTCATTCTATTAAACCTGTCGACTTCGCTCGCTTTCAACATTGCTCCTGCGGTACTGAGACATTAATTCAGTCACTATGTGCTGTCATTACCAGCATGCCGAGAACTGAAATGTGTATGACGAATAGACAAACTGTGAACATTTTAATCAATGAGGGAGCTTGTGTAACTAGATGAATGGCGTGGGAAAGAGGTTATGGCAGAACACTGCATTGTGTATAGATAAATACGGTATACAAATCTGATAGTGTTATTGAAGTAAGAGCTTTTTGTCTGACGGCAGATTTAAGTTTGAGGGAAAAAAAAGCAAAATCAGACATGTCACAGCTTTGTGATGGAGACTGGAAGGGAGAGCAGTGAAGAAAGAATAAAAGTGTAGAAACAAACACAAGAGCTTTTTCATGTGTGAAAGATCGCATGTTGCTTGAATTTGCTTGCCTGATACACACGATATGATGCAAGTTGGTTGAAACCGAAAGAGTGCTGGTTGCATGGAAGGTGTTCGGTTGACAGAGCACCCAGGAGATGTCCAAACCCATCAGACATAACTAAGACTTGGCATTTGTCCTTAAAAGACCGGTTGTTAAAACTGCATTTTATTGTTTTACTGTAAGGTGAATAAAGAAGTTATGTATATCCAGAATCAGCTTGCACAGGAATTTCAGCCACTCCCCTAGGCTCTCTCTTCAGATTATGCATGTACTACAGTGGAACCTTGGATTACGAGCATAACTCATCTTGGAAGTGGGCTCGTATTTCAAAACACTCGTAAACCAAAGCAAGTTTCCCCATAAGAAATAATGGAAACTCAAATTATTCGTTTCACAGCATAAAATAAATAAATACATAAAAATAATTAACACAAAGTATAAAGTAAAAATAAAACAAATTAACCTGCATATAAATATATAAAAAAATTTAAAAAAGTAAAAATAAATCCTGACAGATGAGAGTTTCTCTTTATGCGCGCAGACGCATAAAGATGTGTGTGTGTGTGTGTGTGTGTGTGCTTCTGCATGTGTGTGAAGTAAGAGGAGGAATCAGCCTTCCCATCTTACACAGTAAACCTTTCTCCTCTCTTATTTGAATTTCACACAAACACACACACACATTAACAGAAAGACTGTTTTGTCAGAAAAATTTGCAAGGAACATCTCTAATGACGCTCGTGTCAGCGCATACTAACGGAATCACTGCTGTAAAGTAAAACAAACAAACAAATGAACCTGCACTTTACCTTGTTGGTACTTTACCTTACTGTGTGTGTGTGTGTGTGTGTGTGTGTGTCTGAAGCTGAGAGGGGGTGGGGGGTGTAAAGGCGAGAGTGTGTGTGTGATGGGGCATGGTGTCAAATTACACGCGCCCGCACACAACGACAGAGAGGGAGAAAATGGATCTTCAACCTCTTTAATGAGACTTTCTTTTGCTTTACACACGCGCACACACGTGTTTTTAAGAAACAGTGCATGCGCGCTCTACACATGCACGATTACCCACAATTCTGAAGTGCAAGAGAAAGAAAAACCATTGGCTCAGTTGTGATCACACGTCAAAACAAGAAGCGCATGCATGATACTGATACCCGGTACTCGTAAACCAAGACTTAGTCAGAATATGCAGACTGAAAAAGTTTTTTGTTGTCTAAATTGATCTGGACATTATTGGAGGTTGAGGGGCTTGAGAATTTTCCCAGCATTTTCTCACAGTTTGAAACAACTGCTCAACAATTGGCAAAACAGATGCTTGAGGGCTCCGCTTAAGTATGCTTGATTGACAGGGCAGGGATTTCATCAATTAGAAACCTTGCCCACTGTGTCAGCCCTGCCCAAGCCAATTAAGTTGTACAGTATATAACAACAAGTATTAAGGTTAGGGTTAACCATGGTGTTCTCATTTGTAGCTGTTCTTCCTAAAAAAAAAAATCTAATTGATTAACCATTTGCTGGTTTGAATGTATATGAAATAGTAATTAATTTTAGTAATTTAGATCATTATGAGGTCTTAAAGTTGGCAATTGGATTTGGGTAATAAGAAGTCATGACCAGGGGTTAAAGTAGTTACATTTTTGCTGGTACTATGTAGCCAAAAGGTGAGGAGAATAAACCGTGGAGGTTCTGTACATTCCTGTAAATCTTGCAAGTTTCTCTTTAGTAGTGCACTATTTACGGTGTCAAATCCATCATTTTATACACCATGTAGTTGTCCAGGGGTTAGAAAGAGATTTGGGATTCAGCTAAGCTCTCATATTTCCAGTACTGCATCTTTTAGTGGTACACAGTACTGGACCTTACCAGCCTATTTTCACCAGTGGCCATGGCATTCCCATAATCAACATTACATGATTCAAATATAAGAATGAGATTAAGATTAACAAGATTTTTGGGATAAAGGCTTTCAGGATCCTAACACCTGAATCACAACACCTTTTAACATACATTTACATACTTCTTCCAATGACCATTACCCAGTGTGGAGTCAGTACAGAGGAACCAGGTCCAGCAATTAAAAAATGATTTATTACTCCTACAAAAATATCAAATCCCAAGCCAGGAGACAAGTCCTACACTTAGATTATGTTTAAAGCTAAATTCAATACGATTTAAGACAGTGTAGAAAGTGTGGGTAAACTGGTGGTTGTAGCAAAACAATGCCAACATATAATTTAACAACAAATCAGTTGGAATTGACACTTAGGAATGATAATTATGCAAGCTTGAAGGTTAATTCAGGGGTTGCCCAGACAGCTGTGGTTTGGCGCACCTCATCTGTGATCTTAACCCAACGTTTTTGTTGTTGATAATCTCTGTAATTGAATATGACCGTCATTGGGAGATTATTCATTAGCGAGTTATCATGTAAATAATACCACGTTCTCTTTGTGTTCTGACTGAAAAGACTCAGTGATTTTCAGGTTTTAAGTGAAAGTCTTATCCACTGTGGATAAGTCTGAGGTTTGGTTTAAGTTGATACATATGTACATTTACCTCCTTTTTTTACTTATTACTTTCATTTTAAACAATAATAGTGAGACAAAAAAGATGAAAGTAAGAAAATCAGGAACAAGAAAGTAAAAAGTAATGCAGTAAGTTCCAAATATACTGTAGTTGCAAAGCAAAGACGATCAAGCCCAAGCACCTGTGCCATTGCTGTCCGGGCACACTCACCAGGAATCAAACCCAGACCTTGGAAGTGTAAAGCAATGGTTTTCACCACTTAGCCACTGTGCTGCCAGAAAGAAGCTTATCTGGCAATAAAAAATATATATATATTGAATTGAATTGAACTGAATTGCGGAAAATAAATAATTACTTTAGAAGCAGAAGAGGCTTGCTTGGTCCAAGAAACACAAGAAATTAGATAATTGAAAACCTGTCCTTTGGTCTGATGAGTCTAACTTGGTTCTAACTGCCATGTCTTTGTTAAACACCAGATCTGTTCAAGGGTGAAAAGATGTTTCCTGAATGGATGGTTCCCACTTTGAAGCATAAAGGAGGTGGTGTGTTGGTGTGGGGGTACTTTGCTGTTGACACTGTTGGTGACAAAATTATTGGACACACTTACCCAGCACAAAAGCATTTTGCAGTGACATGCCATACCATCTAATTTGAACTTTGTTGGACCATCATTTGTTTTCCAACTCGACAAGGACCCCAAACACACCTCTAGGTTATGTAAGGGCTGTTTGTCGAAGAAGGAGAGTGATAGAGTGCTACATCAGATGATCTGGCCTCCACAATCACCATGGCAATCACTCCACAGTTGAGATGGTTTGGGATGGGTTTGACGAGAAAGCGAGTGGAAAGGCAGCCAACAAGTATTTAATACCACTGAGAACTCCTTCAAGATTGTTGGAAAACCGTTCCAGGTGACGACGGCTGATTGAGAGAGCACCAAAAGTGTGCAATGCTCTGAACAAAGCAAAAGGTGGCTCGTTTGAAGTATCAAAAATATAAAACATATTCTGGGTTTTATGAGTGTGCTGGAAAATATGAATATTTCTGGTACCTTTGTCACACTTGCTTCTTTCCAATTTCATGCAAAACCCAGGAGCCTACATTAGGCATTCAACACAAGCTTGCATTCACTCCATCTGAAACCTGGTCTGTCATGTAATATGTGGTGTTGTTTATAAGCATGCAAATATTCTTCTGTAATTCTTCTTATTTATTTTTTGTTAAAGTATGTTTGGAAATAGTGAAGAGTTTCAGACATGAGAAACTAAGACAATTTGTCCTACATATAATACGGTGCCCATGGCTTTTGCACAGTAGTGCACATATGTTTACTACTTTTATATTTGATTAATCTTAATTTTATACTAAGAAATAGTAGATACTTTTGATCAGATTCTAGATTTGTGTACCTGTTAAGATGATATTGTTTATGATATTCTTTGTAGTAGGGATCTTTGAAGAATCTTTGTAATTTTTGAATCTTTGTAGATAAGAGCATTCATTTTTTTTTAACAATGAGAAGCATTAATTATATTAAATATTATGGATTGAAAGAGTCTAGTTATTTTATGACGTTGCCCCAAGCACATCCATTTATATATACAGGTAGTCCCCGACTTACGAACGAGCTCCGGTCCAGGAGCATGTTCGTAAGTCCAATTTGTTCTTAAGTCTGACAAATACGCCTTTGACACTAATATACAATGTACCGAATATACCAATCCACTAAATCTCTGTCCTCTTTCCTCACACTGCCATCATGTGGCCAAAAACCTTAATCGTGCCTAGGGAAATGAATCTCACACAAATGTAACAGTCTCTGCGTCTTTAAAGTGTGAGGGGAATCCCAAGCGCCATTTTGTATTAGAGTTGTTTTCCACTGTATTGGACTGTGAACCCTGCTTTGGTGAGGATTTTTCTTAATTAGGATTATTCACCATCGGGACAGCTTCACAGGACAGACATTTTCTATCATTTCTCCCTCACCCAGACTTTAGACTTTTTTTTACATTCACTGAAAATATTGTATATGATTGTAAATATTGGTATCTGGTGCACTGCAGTGTATATTTTTTGTACAATACACAAGAGATACTTCCGTGATTGAACCAGAAGTAGAACCACGGTTGATATCTGTGGAAACTACAGTGTCCGTAAGTCAGGGACTAGCTGTATATATATATTTTAGGTCTGCTATCGATTGGACTACTTTATCGCGAGGCCCAGCACCCCCATGTTGCCACTGGTGGACTTTCAAGCAAGGCCTTTAACCCCAGATGTATAATGAGATAAAGTGTAAGTCACTCTGGATAAGAAAGTCTGCTGAATGTAAGGTAATGTAAATGATTTGTTTGAGCAATCGATTCAACTCAAACTGAGCCAAAAGATAGCTTGGTTGTAGAGTTGGAGAGCTACAGAAATGCTCTCTGATCCAGGATATAAACACTGCATATGATATGAAACTTTTTTTAAAGCTGTTTATTTATATAAGTATCTAATCATTAATTTAGCCCTGACTCTGTATTCTCTGATATTTTTATGATATCAATGCAATTCTGCATACTTTTTCCTCCAAAACCATTCGTTTTGTGCCTGGTTTAATTACATGCAGTGTGAGACCAAACCAAAAGACCCGACAGCATCATTCTCGCTCAGATTTGCTCAGGACTTTGACAAGCTGACTAATAGGTGTGAAAGAGTCCTTAAAGAGGCTTTCTGGCACCTTTCTGATTGAGAGTGTTTGGAATTTGACGTTCTGTGAAATTCCAGACACGCTGTTGCTAATCATGAATGCGAAACGGAGCGATTTTGATCTTTCCTCTCCTCCTGAACTCAACTCATCTCTGCACTCCAGCTGCAATGCCTCATCCTCCCGAGCTCTCCACGACGCCCGCTTTTAGATCAAACAGTCCCTCCATATCAACAGTTCTCACGTCTGCACCATATATTCTTTTGGAGTCTTATTTTAGCAAAGCTACCTTTTCACTTACAGCTTCCCAGCAGGCTCTTTCAGTACAGTCAGGTTCCTTGTATTTCTTTGTGGGGTAGTCAGAAAAAGGCTGGGGTAACCCCTCTCATGCTCCTTTTTTCTCACCTCTTTTCTTTTTTTTTTTTTTTCTCCTCTTCGCCCCACAGCCCGAGCTGGTGGAGGCATAATCGTCTCCCAGAGGGCCAGATGAAACACGCTCCCCACCGCTGCCTGTTTACTGAGGAGTGCGTTTGAAGTCGAGCTCAAGATGTCTTCATTTCAGCACCAGACGCTCCAAAACAGAATCGTGGCTCACAAAGACGGGTATAGGCGGAAAAAAAATGCGCGTGGAGAGAAGAGCAGAAAACATTCAACTGGTGGTTTAGAAATGGTGTAAGTTGCTAATGAGCATGCTCGTTTTTTTTAAACTATGTGCAAAATATTTGAGCATGGTTGATCAATAATTCAGCACACAGTACATTTATTATTCTGTATTTATCTCCCATTAACAAGACTTTAGTTTTAAAAAATGACACTTTTTAATATGTTGGAGTTTTAAACACCTCATTAGTACTCTTTTGTATCAGACTGAAGGTACACCAAGTAAGTAAGTAAGCGTATATTAGCATACTGTAGGAAATAATAACTTTCCTTTCTTTTTATTTTTTGTGAAACGTTTGCACTAAATGTGTCTGTAATTCTTGAAACGATGACCAACAGACGACTTTCGATTTCTTGGTAACATAACGAGTGATGTTTTTTGTTTGTTTATTAAAATTGTAATTGATTCCATTAAAGAACTTGTTTCATGGACTATTCCTATCACTTGTAACAAAGATTATATTACATTTTAGTCTTCAATACATAAAATACATAACGTATAATAGGGGAATTTTTGTAGCTTAAAGAAACTAAAACATCATTATTAGAAGCAAGTTAACTTTATATGAGGGGTGTTCAAGTCAAACTGGGACTTGTAATAAAATTTTCTGATAAATGATGGTGTAAAACTGATTGACGTACATAGAAGACTTTAGGCACAGTACGGTGATGAGAATCTTTACCGCGGTAAAACATCTAAATGGGGCAAACATTATAAAGAAAGCTGTACTTCTGTGAATGATGATCCCGGCCGTGGTGACTCAGAGCCCACTGCAGTCGTTCCTGTGAACATTCAGCAAATGGAACACCTGATCTGTGAAAATTGGTGGATAACTTGTTGCCAACTTGTGGAAGAGATGCATCTGTCTGTGGGAACTGTACACACAATCATTCATCAGCACCACTTGCACGTTACAGGAACTTGGCTGGGAGTCATTGCCACATCCCCTCTACAGCCATGATTTCGCTCCGAACCATTTCCACATCATTTGAGCGATTAAAGGAGTTCCTGGGAGGCCAGAATTTCAGATGTGAAGCAGGCAGTCCAATCATAGTTCTGGCGTACTGAGAAAGCTTTTTATCTTGATGGTATCCAAGCACTAATGAAACACTGCGATAAGTGCATTAGTGTAGAAGGAGATTATATAGAGTTATACTATACAATCAAAGTCCTGGTTTGACTTAAACGTTCATCATAGTAACACTAATCACGCTGGCCAATCACTGACCATTTTCCTATAACATCCCACCCCAAATTGGTTTATTCCTTACTTATGGTTTACAGCGAAGTGTGTTATTTACCAAAATAGTGACTTCAACATTGATTTCACATAAATGCACTGAAAGTAGCTTACTGTTTTAAACAATCCTGTACACAAAACATTTTAATTACAAATTTCATTTTTGCTTATAATAAGAGTTTCATACGAAACCATACCGCTCTATATAGAAGCATATAACATTAATAAATAATAACTATGTGCGTCAACGTTAGTTATTTGTTCTTCATCTGGGCAACTGCTTAGCACGTACAACGAGCATTGATTCCCATTACTCCGACCTGTTATTGCTGAAAGCAGAGTTTATTGCCAACTACTTAAATCAGTAGATTTACAATGTTGAATTCAAGCCAATTAAGGATCGAGTCAACCCAGGATGGCCAGCAGAATTGCTTCATAATGTCCAAGGTTTTCAGGAGATTTCCGCAATAAGACTCGACAGAAGGAGTTTAACAGAAACGTAAGGGATTGGAGGATTGACCGTGCCTTTTCCTTCCATATAACTCCGACTAGGCATCGACTAGACACCGGGGTGAGAATGTACTTAAGCGTTTGAACTGTTCAACTTTCCAAAAGCTCATGATGTCTTAATCAAGCTGACATTTTAACAAGCAAGTTAAGGACTTTACCAAAAGTGACATCATGCCATTGCTTGAAAAAAGCACAGACATGAAAGATATAATGAAAGAGATAATGCATAAACCAGAGTCCATCCAAGTTCATCCAAGTCCATCACACGTCAAGACGAGACGGTCTGTGATTGGATGATAGACTTCAGTGTTGAGTAGAAAGAGGAGAAAAGGGTCACAGCTATGTCTTCGGCCATTTCTGACAGACATGATCGCAACCATTGGCAGACAACCTGACAGAGCAGTAAAGGCTGTGATTAGAGATGCTCAGTAAAAGAGAGGGAGAGGGAGAGCGAGTGAGGGAAGGAGGTGGAATGTGTGAAGAAGGAATGAAAGGACCATTCAAGCTGTCAGCCAAGTTGTAAAATAGCTAGCGGTATGCTGAAGGACACTGTTCAACCTCAGCTGCCAGCTTGGTCTCAGCCCTCAGTTTCTGAATCTCTCACACACTTTATTCGACACAACATGCACTATTTTCTTTTTTTTTTCATCCTTGCAACCTTTCAAAGTTGTTACTCCAAAGTTTGTGTTTGATTAAACATCTATGTATGTGTCTAGGGACTAGACTGAAATCTGATATCTATCGATAATATGACAATGAAACCTTTAGAGTTGAGGGACACATTGTATTGCAAGGTCTCTTTCATAGAAGAATGTGGAGCAAAATCTTATGTACTTTAGGTCATGTTAAGTAAAGGAATGGTATGCTGTTCTGGGATTATTTTAGGAAATCTGTAAAAATATGTTTTTGTTTCTTCATACTATTACTGTATACCACCACCAGGTTAAACTGCTGAAATCAAAACCTAGGTGATATGTTCTCTTTTCTATTCAACATGGTTGTAAAGAGTGGTTTTTTTTGTCAGCTTTTGTTGCCATTCTGATAGTTTAAACCAGTCTTGATAGTCTACCTTGACCTCTTTCCTCAACAAGGTCTTTCTACAGTACTTGATGATGTCATGGGCAACTTTAGAGACTTTTTAGCAAAAAGCACTGAAATACCCAAGCCTTCCACCAGTGACCATGAAAATGTTGGTGGAACTTGTGTGATTGTTGTATGGAGGAACGGAGGCGTTTCTAATTTGCATGTTCACACAATTTCTTAAAGAGTAAAAAAAGTGTAGGTGCTTGTGGTTTTTGTCTGTTGTCCAGTGAAATGTTCTGTGGAGGCGCCACATGAAGTAAAGTATTACTCATTTTTGCCTGAAAAACTGGGGGGGGGGGGCTTCAAAATGACTTTTCATTCTTTCTCATTAGAGTGATGAATGCTTCATTACATAATCAAAGTTATTCTTTTTCAGACTAATAGTTTGATTTATCATCTAATTGCCAGAACGCAGCACATATTATATCCAAGCTCCAGCATGTCTGATAGCTGGAGCTCCAAACAGAACCTTTTGAACCTTTTTCGACTTCCTTGTTTGCTCTCATGTTGCTTTCTCATGGATCGAGGCCGTTGAATCAGATCCAGATCCTCTTTCGCTCTTTCTCTGCTTTCAACAAAACGTGAAAACATGCTGAAAGGATGAGACGTCTGCACGAATTGGTTGCGCGTCTTCCCTGTCCCTTGATGCTATTGCTCATCTGATGGCAATAAGATTAAATGTCTTATTTAGTTCATTTAAATTCTTTCCGTATTGCATGAGTATTAGCGCTCACGTCATGTAGAGAGCATGTGTAGAATGTAACCCTGTTCTCAGGTCTGTTCTTTTGTCTTGTAGCTACAGAGCGTTCCTTTTTTCTTCCAGTTTCACTGTAGTTACTGAATAATTCATAGTAGTTTCTGAGTAATGTGCTGCGAGATGAATAACTGAATAATAAGTCGGGACTTATTGGATTATTGGATTTACAACATAGTTCAGCTACAACCTGCATTTGTTTTGGATTGGGGGAGGAAAATAAGGAATTTGGGATTTCTTACATTGAGATATACAGTAGCATTCGGTTTGGATTCAATACCCAGCTACCAGCTTCTCAAGCTTGGATAGAATGGGCGGGCTGCGTCAGCGTCCAGCAAAAACGCCTGCACCAAAGAACAGCAACAACAACGGAGATACAGTGTTTAATGCAATAGTTAGTTCTGACCGAGCATAGTAGCATAGTCGTTGCACCTCCAAGCTTGAGGGTTCAATTCCCACCTTGGGGTCTGTGCACATGAGTTTGCATGTTCTCCCCCCATGATGGGTTTCCTTCGGGTACTCTGGTTTTCTCCCACAGTTCAAAGACATGCAGATTAGTGTGTGAATGTTGACCGGAGGTTCTACCACTGTTGTGAAAATGGGAATAAATACAATGATCAGCACTGGCCTCCAAGATCCCTAGTTGGACTACAGAGGTTTCTAGATGGATGGATGGATGGATGGATAGAAAATTTAAATAATGTATTTTTTGTATAATAATTTTTTATTACTAGTATCAATCAATTGATTAAACAAATAAACAATAATGAAATTTTATGAATTTTTACTTTTCATTGTGTGCCTCTTTGACTTTAATGACAGTGTGCACTTGATGTGGTACAGACTCCACATGTTTGTGCTCTGACGCTCCTGATCATCAGATCAAAATCCTTTCCAGTGTTATTTGAACATGTGCTCTGACAAAAAGGATAATACTCAAAGGGCGAAAAGGGATCAGAGTTAACATATTACGAATAGTGAGCCAGCGCATTCAACATATTGAATATTCAATGTGTATGAACATTTCCATTAATTGTTATATCCACCTGAAACTGTTCGAAAAGTAAATATTGAATTTCACATAGGTGTGGAAGTTTGATGGGAGAAAAAAATCAGGAGGGTATAAAGAAAAGAATTACTGGTAATGTTTGTTTTCACAATGTAAGAAAGAATGATCTGTTTATAGAACCTGGCATAATCTTGACATATGAAACAAATACAACAAATGGCCGAACCATATGGCCAAAAACAACAAATCTATATTTGTGTCATATTATACTCCTCAAGGACGTTCCAGGTCTTAAAATGCACTCTTGAGAATAAGCTAGTGCCTTAGCCCAAATTATTAAACTGGAAGACTCTTAACTCAATCACGGGAGAAGGATGCAATGTCTGCAGCAGCCACCGTGTCCAGCTGAGTATGTGTCCAAAAGCAAGACTTAATACAATATATGCTCTTATCTTTCATTTATCATTACTATGGTATCTGATGTTAGCTGAGTGAGTATGGTAGTGATGTGAAACGCGTGGATTTGCAAGAGATTTCATTCAGCCAGAACTCAAGGGTGTTCATGTCAACTTTTGATTGTGATGAGAGTTAAAACTCCCTTTATGTCTCTCTATAATCCCCTGCTAGACTAATACGTTTCACTAGGGCTCGAATACCATCAAGGTATAAAGATTTCTCAGTACGCCACAGCCACGATCGGATGCCTGATTCATGTCTAAAACGCTGGCCTCCCGGGAACTCCTTTAATGGTCCAAACATGTAGAAATGGCTGGATGTGGCCATAATTCCCAGCTGAGTTCCTGTAATTTACATGTCTTGATGGTGAATAATTGTGTGTACAGTTTCCATAGACAGATTATCCACAGATTTTTCAAGGATCAGGCATTCCACTTGCGTCCGAGGACCTCAGTGGGCTCTGAGCCACCTCGGGCCAGGATCAGGATTCACAGATGTACGGCGTTCTTTAAAATGTTTGCATCATTCAAATGTTAAGAGTCTCATCACTGTACTGTCCCTAAAGTCTTCTATACATGTCCATCAATTTTACTCTTTCATTCATGAGAAATTTTCACCAATAAGTCCCGGTTTGACTTGAACGCCCAATACACTGCAATATAAGGTTATGTGTAATGCGTGTTACTCGCGTTACATTAACAATGACTTTATGTACAGTAGGTTTTGCAATTCCATTACACATTACAAATGAAAGGAGACGTTTTATTCTTATTCTAACACTGCACAACGCTTTTGACGAGACAATCACACAGTATATATGCACAAGGTCAGGATTTTATGCTACACGGCTGTTTATATCATTACAGCAGAGCTCCACACCACTCGGTTGTATAATGTTGAAACAGCCAGAGGGGATTACAAAGCATCTCACTTCTCCGATCCACCTCACAGACTGTAAATTATTCAAGGCTCCGGTGAAAATACACTCCAGGTGTCAACACTGCATTATGGGGCATCAGTAGAAGCAATCTTTTAAAACTGTTCTGCAACAAGTTTTTGCAGTTCATCAATGGTTTGGACCATGTTTTCCCTGGCACGTCGCCTCTACAGTTTCAACAGCTGATTTATTTGTCTTGGAAAAAGAGTGCAACCAGACTGAAATTTACACCGCGACCGGGCTGAATGCATTCCATTATTTTAATGATGTGAAGGGTAGGACACACTGCGGAAGGTGTATTAGGTGAAAGTTGAAGAAATGTACAGTATGTGGTTGGAAATGATTAAAAGCAACAGCGGCCGAGAAAGTAAGTGATTCCCGGTTGATCTGGGTTATAGATCAAGCCACAAGTCAAGATCTAGATCAGATCTGTTTTGTTTGCATTAAGGAAATCAAAATGTGCATATTCTGAAGCCTTTAAAGTATCAGCAAATTTTATATATGGTTTATTTGGTTTAATTGGTGAGATGAGAATTATGTACTGTATATGACAGGAATTTCACATTTGAATGGAGTTAAGGTTTTAAGCTTGTCTGTTGCACCACTTTGGGAATTCTTGGATTTGGTCCATTGAAGAAACAAGACAGTTTCGGGGAACTTTTAAGACCTGAACCAGGTTATACATCTCAGCTGTTTGCTCTTTATGTTCTGTATGTCTAAATACAGCAGCGGCATGGCACGGCATTGTTGTCTTGTACCTCCAGGATCCAGGTTTGATTCCCACCGCGAGGTCTGTGTTAATGGAGTTTGCATGTTCTCCCAAACACTCTTAGTGAGTTTCCTCCAGGTACCCTGGTTTTCTCCCACAGTCCAAAGAAATGCAGATTAGGCTAATTGCCACTCCCAAATTGTCTGTAGTGTGTGTGTGCCCTGAGATGGATTGGCACCCCATCAAGGGATTGTGAAGTCCCCTGGGATAAGCTCCAGGCCCTCCGCCACCATGTAGACAGAATAAAGTGATATAGATGACAATGACGATGATGTCTAAATACTTGTAATTCGTATCACTGGTGGTATATTTCGGTAAATTATTTTATACCTCATGCTCTTGACTACTGTATTCCACCAGAGATCCATCCATTTATCCATCCACTCTAAATATCCTTTCGCAGGATCTATATGTAAACCCCGTCTTAAATTCTGACCTAAAATATTTCTAGCACCAACAATCCTTTTTAAAAAAAATCAATTCCTTTCAGCACATTAAACTGTCTCACCTCATGAGCTATGCCTTTTCAAGATGCCAGTGCTAAAAACCAAACTTAGACTCTCCTTCAAAAATCCCCAAATAACCCATATTCAGGAATGGACTTTCTGACATCTCTGCTTATCTTCATCCACATCTCACGCAGTAGATCAAGTCTTTTGTTCTTTTGAGAAAATCTTTTGATACCTCCTCTCAAAACCCGTGGAAAAAGTGCCTCTGTTTGCTCAAAAAGGTAAAGCTGCATGCAGCAAGCTATTTGATGGATGTGGGGATTTTGTGACTGGAATATAAATTCTGTACTCTAATTTGTAAATGTCTAAAGGACACTTATAGGACTTCCTCCTTCAGAGCTGGAGGACAGGCGAGAATCTTTCTGGATGGCTCATGTTTAGAGTTTAGACATGCTTATAATGCATGCATAGCTAATCTCCGAACTGAAACCTTTCCCCCGTAGGATGACTGTTCCAAACTGACATATGGGAATGCACATGCTCTGTCAGTGTTTGAAATGTTTTCTAAGCGGGCTGAGTTTCCACCAAGAATATTAACTAAGTGAGTAACTAACTAATTCTAATATCTGGGATAGAACTCTTTTTTTTTCTTCCAGGATTTTTCTATCCTGGATGTACGAGAGGCGTTCAGGTCAATCTGTGACTTTTCTGATAAATGAAGCAATTGGCGTTTACAGAAGACTTCAGGCACAGTATAGAAATGAGACTCTTTTTTGAATGGTGCAAACATTTTGAAGGAGGCTGTGAATGGCAATCCTGGCTGAGGTGGCTTGGAACCCATTGCAGTCGTTCGGCAAGTGGTACGCCAGATCCTTGAAACTTGTCAGATAACTTGTTACCAACTTGCAGGAGAGAAACATCTGTCTGTGTAAACACTAACACCACTTGCACATTACAGGAGCTCGGCTCCAAGAGTTACTGGATTGCCACACCCACGTACAGTCTTGACTTCGATCCAAGCCATTTCCACATGTTTGGGCCATTAAAGGAGTTCCTGGGAGGCCGGCATTTTCGAACGTGAAGCAGGCAGTCCGATCATGGCTCGGGTGTACTGAGAAAACTTTCTACCATGATGGTATCCAAGCACTAGTGTAACACAGTATAGCAGGAGATTTACGTATATAGAAAAAATATAGAGTATATAGACATGAAGACCCCTCATAAAACTTAGCTATAGCTATAAAATAATCCTTAAACGCGGATCCATTTAATCACTGTCTTCTAAGATGTATCATTACATAGCAATGTTGGATTTATTGGCTATCATGGCAACTTCATAATGTTTGTATACAGAATATAGCCATAGTTTTGATTGATGGGTATATTTAAAGTTTCAAGCTTGTGTGTTCATAATCTCTACTCCCTTTTCAGTTGATTCCATAATCATGCTTTGCCAGTTCCCTACAGCAAATGAGTTGTGGTAAAGTCCTGACCACTGGAATGATGGTCATGAATGCATCCAGAGCATGATCATAAATTAATCATGATCAGGCCAGTAATTCCTAATATGCCATTTCTGCTGTAGAGTAAAACAGTGATGATGATGATGATGATGATGATGATGATGCCCAAGCAAGACATGGGATTGTTGCACTTTTGCCATTTATTTTAATTTTTTTTCACGGAATCTGATTTCCGTGAAAGTACTTTGCTTAAACTTGCAACACTTTCGTCCTACCATACATTTACTACTGCAAGAACATAGCCTTTATCATATCAGATCAAGAAAGAAAGAAAGAAACTGTGTCGAAACAGGTTTTTAAAGCAGCACACCCGTGACCCTGCAGGATGAATTTGCAATAAAACTGTTTAGGTGTGGTTTTATTAGAACGGCTCATATTTTGAACAGAATTATGCCTGAGATAAAATGCTGAAGAATAGGTCGATTTTTCAAGCGGCTTCTTTGAATATTAACCTCTCTGTCCCAGACGCTAGATTTAAATGTGTGTTTGGTAATAAATGGGCTCTTTATACAGCTCAGGTGTGCTTCGGATGATCGGAGACGTTAAATGTTAATGCGAGTTTGTTCTGAATTCGCTGTGTGCAGCTGCCGCAGTTGTAGTCTTACATCTTATCTCTCTGTAACATTAAAAAAGGTTCTTTTATGAATTTAAAATATATATATAGGTGTTACCATGGTTAATGTGTCAACCATATTTGCAATTGCTACTGAAATATTGATGCACAAAAGGACGAGGAAATGAAATGAAAATGAAAATCTGACACTTCTTGACAAATGCTTTCCAGCCAAGTACATTTTCTTTACTTGCAGCTTAGTGATTTACACTTAGACCAAAAGGAGTCATGGAACACAATTAGCAAAGCACGGCAGTAATCATGTTATGCACTACATACTGTAGATTAGAGTTGATTAGAGGTCCTTTTTAACTTCATCAAAGTTGGGTTTAGTGTCAGAACACATGTTTCCAGTTGTGTTTTAGAAATTGAAAGATATACAAAGATTTGTGTCAACCATATGTCTGTTTTTCAGTTCTTGCATACTGTACATCTGAGCGTCTTTTTCAGTACAGTACAGTACGCACCTCAAGGCTTTGCGTTGGGACCTGATATGATGGTGGACTCAGTCAGTGAATTTTCAGATCATATAACACCATTTCTCATCATACTTAATGCTTTTTATCTCCCAATAAATGCCTCGATTTTTTTTTTTTTATTATTATTCAAATCTTTCAATGATCTTAACTGTCACTCAGATGAAACTTGGGTAATTTATATTTCATGTGAAAAGAAATAAACCTGAAAATGTTTATTATTCTAAATCGCAAAATTGTTGACATGAATTTGACTTGGTTACGGACACTACAGATTGTTTAGCTTTTTAAGCTTTTACCAAAAAACTATTTAAGTAACAGTTTTACTGTTTTTACTGTTAAAAAGCAAAACAATCTGTTTTACACATCATATAATTCTAGAAGCTTTATAATTTTTATAATTTATATAATTTTTTTTATCAATACTCACAAATAAATATATGAATAGTTTGCATTTAAAATAATTATGGTTAGAAGTGAGACAGTATAACAATAAAAAAAATGGCCATTTTTGGGCACGTATAAAATCATCTCTCCAAAACGGCTAAAAATTTTAAGGAAGCGAGATTGGTCACTTCCATGTTGCATTAACTTAAATTCTTTGACACACATTTTGTATAACAAAAATAATTAAATAAATAAATCAGCACCAGTACTGTGTTTTGGCTGAGTGTAAATAAGGCGATGGACCCAGTGTTCCCCAGGATCCAGGAGAAGTTCTTACTAAAGACAAATGAGTTATTGATATTTCTTATAAAATAATTTAATTTGAATAAATTGGAGAAATTAGAGGCCTTAAGTGTGATTTTTAAGTCTTTTATAAAAGAGCCCTGTTTTAGAGCCCAAATATGAACATTTGTGTACGTCTGGCATTTATGTGTATTTTTGTTCCCATGCTTCTTTTGACTTCCATCTACATTTTTGTTTTAAACTACCTGAACTTCTTGTGATCCCCCCCCCCCCCCAGTCCATTCTGTCTGTTTCTATCCAGCTCTCCTGATAAACACTCCCAGTCTCACCAGTGGAGCGCTGCATCTTCCATGCTGTGCCAAACACCATAATTTACCTCTGCCTTCCTAATTATGCCACCATTCACCTGCATGACATAACATGGGAAAGAAAGATAGACCTGTCTGTCTCTCGCCCTCGCTCTCTCCGCCTGTATCTGAAGTTCTCTCTTATCACGCAGGGCCCGTCAATACGCAGTAAGAGCTCCGTTTAGCAGCGGAGCCGTGGTGGGAGGCCCCGAGATGTGCAGGGCTTGACAGAGATGGATGGTGTGAGCCTCCAAAGCCTGCAAGGACAAAGGGACACACGCTCAGGCAGGGGAAGAGAGAGAGACTGAGAGAGAGAGAGAGAGAGAGAGAGAGGAAGGCGATGAGAGGCAAAAGAGCTCTAGCAACCCTCTAATCTCACATTTCATCCCTTTATGACTGCTATGATCATGTGCAGCATGGGGAGCCATGGAGAACAGGATAAAGGAAACACGTTGATGAAGCAAGGGACTTTTCTGCCACTTCCAGTTTTCCGTTATGATGCTGGAACCGGCGAGATTTTCATCACCAGTCAGCTGACAGACACAGAGAAAGCGAGAGAGAGAGAGAGAGAGAGAGAGAGACATGCTGACACACTGAATATCAGCATGCACCATGCACACACTAATATACTCTGTGATGAAGCAACATTTATTTAGAAGAAGAGCCATTCAGACACAAAAGCCTTGGAGTGATTAAAATCCTAAGCATCAAAAACATCTAAAAACGTAAGAGGGGCAAAGCAAAGCCGTTCCTTCAGACTCATTCATGAAAAAAAAAAAAAATCAAGTGGTGCCATACTGATTGCGGTTGTTTGTTCTCATATCCGAAATGCCTCGCTTCCTCGTTTCTCTTGGCGTAATGAGGATCAGGAACGGATCGGTATAGAAGGGTTATGCAACATGTAATTTCACTGCAGGGTTAATTAAGCGCCACTCGGAAATGTCTACCAGTTGCCGTCCTTGCACCTTGTCGTGTCCTTTCTGCACTGTGATTAGTCGAATGCGCAAATCTTTGTACACAAAAATGTCTATGTATAAACTGGCAAGAGTGCAGCAAGGAAAGATAATTGCTGCCTTAATTTCATGTGTGTTCACTGCCAGGTTCCACCCTCTACCTAGTTCTCACAACACTTACCAATCCAAGCTAATATCATGAGTGCTTCATCTGAAACATGCTCTTTGGTGTTGGTTTATTATTCCTCGTGAAATGTCATCTGGCAGCAGAACAGACTTGGAGGCGTGCACTACTCACCTTCTTACTTGTACATGAACCTACAATTAAGAGACACCCACAAATTTCTAGTGCTCATGGTCGGCTATGGCATCATCATCATCATCATCATCATCATCATCTCACTCTCACTCATCGTCTATACCACTTTATCCCATATACAGAGTCACAGGGGGCCTAGAGCCTATCCCAGGAGACTTGGGGCACGAGGCAGGGTACACCCTGGAAAGGCGCCAATCCATCGTAGGGCACACACACTCATGAGAACGCCAAATAGCCTAACCTGCATGCATGAAGGATGCAAGGTACCATTGTGCCTTATTCCCACACCAAGGCAGGAGCATAACTATTATTTTAAATGTTCAAAATGTTTTATGTGCTCCCATAAGTCAAATTCGATGCTAGTTAAGTTCATGTTAAATTCATGAGAAGAGTAGCAATACGTGATATAGTCCTGGTTTAGTCAAACATTAAAAATGGTCTAGTATTAAATGTGTAATAAAACATGCGAACACAGAGTACACTTAGCAAAGAAAAAAAAAATGCATTTGAAGTAATATCTGATGGCATCAAATAAAATAACAGCTATTAAGAAAGTTATCAAGGCGGACAACTCTAAAACAGTTTATGACATGGCGTGTTTATGATTCAGATGTCTTTAGTCTCACACAGTTCTAGCAGAATTATTACAGGTTTAAATTTAATTGTATTTATTTATTTATTTTTCAAATAAGAAGTAAATAAACTGTATTAATGCTCATATTTGACGTTGTCTGGATTTCATGAAAGCATAGACGTTTACGGATGGGGAATGCATATTTCATAAATCCATACCGAATCCTACGTTAATGACCTGTGTGACAAAATATTTCACGAAACATTTGCAATCATGTCATGTTCCAGCTCTTAAAACAAAGAATCTGCCATGAAAAAAATAACTGACCTCGGAGACTCTCATAAAAATAAAAATAAAATAAAATAAATGAAAGAAGGTTCCATCGTCTCCAAAGTTAATAAAAGATTTGCAGTAATCTAATTTCCATCTGAAGCGTGGAAGTTTCCACTGGTCAGAAACACGTCTGTTCCTAGAGACGTGTGAAAATGACTTTGTATAGGGCTTTATAAGAAGAGAGTGAGCTCATGTGTTGGCTGAGAAGCAACGAGATGTCTCATTCCAGCACGTAGGTAGAACTTGGAGCCGCCGCATCCTTACCACCCACTGTCGGAGCCGTTTGGAATGAAATAACAAACCCGGGAAAAGTTTGCCGTGAGGAGCTGAGAAGTTTTTCGAGGTCATGCATGAACGAATATTCCAAATCGATGCATGTCTAAGCAGGGCGCTTCAGCGTTTTCTGGGGCACGCTATATGTATCCTTTACAAATGTCAAATCTCGCAAGATATGCAAGGAAGTCTGACTGGATGTATTTTTAAACCCAAAGCTGGATCTGAAACGGTGCCATCCTTGCCAGACCCTATGTAGGTCCCCATGTGTCAGCCAGACAGCCATGTTGAATTGGGTTATGATGCTCAAGAGTGGCTGATGGTATTCACGCTACTCCACTGTACGCACTCTGGCCGTAACCTTTTCTACTAGATGATCTCTGGAGATGCTTCAGACCCACTCGATGTCATGAGTAGACTTAGTCATCCAGCTCTGGCCCATGAGGACTTCTGGAGGTCTTCTGATCCGGCTCTGATTATGCTACAGCCACGGTTTCTGACTAAGCATGAAGTTCAGCTCAGGAGAATTTGGAATAAATTCCAGCTTAGACCCTGAAATACTGTAAAAATGTATTATGGAGCAGGAGATTTTAAGATGTGGGAGCTCAACAAGTGTTAAGAGGTTGCAATATATTGGCATGGCTTACTATTTAAGCATTCAACAGATTTAGCATTTGTTCACCTGACAATTCCCAACCATTACCTAGCTGTCTCCTGTTACATGACAGCTACCCACCAGATAACATGTGCAATTCGTTCGAGACAAATGAAGCCAGCCAAGAAAATGTTTTCAGGGCAATAATGTCTACTTCGGTTTGTGCTCCTTGAGAAACGCTGGAATGGCGGCAGCGACTCTGGCAGTTACTTATCTTCAGCTACATCACTCCATCTCATAATTGGTTTCAACTAGGTGTCGGTCATGAAAATATTATTCTATTTTTACCTGCCTGGGATATTTTCTAATACATTTAGATGGTTCTGTTTCCTAAAATCTAAACACACTAGTTTCATTCCAACCATCACAACCCTGACCAGGCAGATACAATGGATGAATTAAAGAATTTGCATATTGAAAATGTTTGTGGTGTTTTCTTTAACCCAGAAGCTTTATATTATGAAAAGTGTGAATGAATGAGGGCAGTTTAAGTCACAGTTGGACTTTTAATTTTGCAGAATAACAGAATACAGTTATGAGAGTAAAAACTCCCTTCATTTCTCTATATAATCTCATGCTACACTAATGCACTTATCCCCACGTTTCACTAGTGCTTGGATACCATCAAGGTAGAAACTTTCCTCAATACGCCGGAGCCATGATCGGATTGCCTGTTTCACGTCTGAAACGCCGGCCTCCCAGGAACTCCTTTAATGGCCCAAACATGCGGAAATGGCTTGGAGGGAGGTCAGGACTGTACGGGGGATGTGGCAATAACTCCCAGCCAAGTTCCTGTAACGTGCAAGTGGTGCTGGTGAATGATTGTGTGCACAATTCCCACTGACAATTGCATCACCGTACTGTGCTTGAAATCTTCTGTGAACGTCAATCAGTTTTATGTCTTCATTCACCAGACATTTCATTATAGGGTTTGACTTCAACACTTCTAGTCAACAAGATGTATTGAGAATGCTTCTATTTAAAAATAATGACATTCATACCTTCTATTTGTATCATATCGACTAATTAATCAATCATTTGCTATACAGCTTACACTGTACAGGATCATGGGAAGTCTGGAGCCTATCCCAGGGGACTCAGGGCATGAGGAGGGGTACCAGTCCATTGCAGGGCACACAAACACACACTCTAACAGGCAACACTACGGGCAATTTGGAAATGCTGATCAGCCTACTCTGCATGGATTCGGACTGTTGGAGGAAACCCATTAATCATGAACACAGACCTGAAGTGGGAATTAAACCCTTGACCCTCAAGGTGCGAGGCCACAGTGCTAATCACTATGCCATCATGCCACCATTCTATTTTTATTTGTGTTTATAGTATTTATTCCAAATATTCAGTTATGTAATTACTACCTACAGTCGGCTATGTATGATACACTCACAAGCTAAAATTGTTCATTGTGTTGAAAAAATAAAACATGAACAATACAAATTTTGCATGGAAAAACACCTCACAGAAAGCTGAGTATACATTGATGGCAGAGTGAAGGTTGACGCCTGGGTGGTTTGACTGCAGACTAGCAAACAGAGATTCGCTGTGATGCTGGCTGGACACGGCAGGAAGCTCATCATGTTCTGGGGAGTCTCGATTCTCACACCGAGTGTCACTGCTGTGCCCTTGAAAAATGTCCCGCTGTTTGAAAGTTCTCAGGTTTTCAATAGTGGGGCTTGTTTTCAGTTGTTTTTTTTATGCACACTTTGACTTTGCTCATATGAAAGACAGGAAAAAAGAAATCAGTAATATAGTCACGTCCCTTCCATAAAAGCATCCTACTGTACATCATCGCTGTCACTGGTGTTTATGGGAAGTGGTTAAATGAGTATACATTCTTATTACAGTAATTATATACATTACAAACTTCATTTACATGTCACAGGTACTCTTTAAAAAAATTATGAATCCATAGGGGTTTTTTTTCATTATTATTATTATTATTATTTGCTTGTTTCATTTTGTCTTGTGTTTATGATTTTTACCTTTGGGGCAGTGGTAGCTCAGGCGGCTGATGATCAGAGGATTGCCGATTTGGGGCATTAGGGATTTCAAACCTTGCCGTTGCCTGGTTGCCACTATTGGGCCCAGAGGTGGGACGTAACTGAGTACATTTACTTCGTTACTGTCATTAAGTACATGATTTAAATATCTGTACTTTACTTAAGTAGCTTTATTAAATGATAGGTTTTACTTTTACTCCACTCAAAAGTACAGCAAATGTCTGTACTTTTACTTAACTACATTTCTGCATGGTATTGCGTTACCTAACCACAGTGGAGTGTAGTAGTAGAAGTAGGAATCTCGCCACCTGCTGACAATTATTTGTAAATGCATGGCTTGTCTTTCCTTCGAGACGAGCCTAATAGCACAACTGTTTGAAATCATAAGCGGAGCTGGTTGCAGATTTTGATGACAACAGCAAGATACTGAAGTTAATTTGAAGGTGAGCACTTTTACTTTTACTCAGGTACACGAGTAAATGGAGCACTTCTACTTTTACTTGAGTAGTATTTGCTCTAGGGAATCTCTAGTACAGGAAGTATGTACTTTCCCCACCTCGGGTTCCTTAACCCCCTATCCATACAAATTAACTGCATTGTTGCTGGTACCAAAGCCCAGATGAGAAAAGAGGGGCATTGGGCATTGGGCTTGCATCCTTACAACCCACCACTGGAAGAGAAACAACAGCTTTACTCACTCACTCTGATTTATTGTGTATCCAGCATTTTCCTGTATACAGGGTCGTGGGGGACCTGGAGCCTATCCCAGGAGACGTAGGCCACGAGGTGGGGTACACCCTGGACATGGTGCCAGTTCATCGCAGGGCACACACACATACACACACTCACACGCTCATTCACACACTAGGGGCAATTTGAAAATGCCATTTCGCCTACCTAATCTGCATGTCTTTGGGCTGTGGGAGGAAACCGACGTACCCTGAGGAAACTCACCAAGCACAGGGAGAACATGCAAATTCCATGCACACAGACCCTGAGGTGGAAATCAAACCAGGACCCTGGAGGTGCAAGGCGACAATGCTAACCACTAAGCCACAGAGCCGCCACAACAGCTTTAATGATTAACTATTTCTAAATCATGGCATTCTTGATTCTTATTGGTCAGAAAATGTTTATTAATGAAAATATACATTTGACTAACAAACAACATTTTACAATTTTTTTTACTTTTACAGACTGTTGAGAATTTCAGTTAGACACTAAAAATAGATCAATCTGTTAATACAGTAGGTAAACCTTACCTTATATGGATATTCACATGCTGCTTAGTACATTAGCATGACACATAGAGAGATAAAAGCGTCCCGAGATCCGTCTTGCTCTGATAAGTTTGATAAATGCTTTTGTGTCTTTCTGTAAAGATTAAGGATTTGTGTAACGCGTCAGCCTGGCTGTATTCGTTCCTCGTCCTTACTGGTGTGTTTATTTTTTGTTATTATTTCGTTTAACCTAGCCATCTGATCTTAACGGCTCCCAGTTCGTTCATTTCCCGTTATAAGCTCAGATGGTTTTACAAGCTTAGCGTCTGTTTAGAGGCTTTAAACGGCTGTTTCTTTTTTTTGTTTTTTTTTTATCTCGTCCGGCTCACTGCTGGCAAAAGGAGTGCGAGTCTGGTTACTGATATGGTGAGACAAATTTGTTTAAGAGCCAACAAGTTTAAAACTGAGGGAATGAGCCGAGTGCAGGAATGCCGAGTATGCTCGTTATCGGACGAGATACGAACGCTTTTAAATCCTGTTTGGCTAAGATATAGTGCTGCTTACATTGGCGGCGCTGTAATTTGCTCTGAAACAAGACAGCCGTCTTTTCCATCTGATCCTTTACAAGGCATGTGGTTATAGCAGAAAGCCTCGGAGAGTCGCGTTTTTTTTTTTTTTTTTCTTTCCGGATTTTACGGCTCTGCGTTCGTAATTTAGAGATGATCACTGGTGTAAAGTGTGAAATAACGCAAGCTGCGATTCTCATCAGTGTTTGACATTTAGCGGATCAGGGCCTGTTAAAGGCGATGGTGTGGAAAGTAGAGTAGATGTGCTTCTCTTTTTCATGTGTCACTCCTTTCTGCCTGGGAGAGACTTATATTTTTCGTTGTTGTTGTTTCTTTTCCCCCCAGAGCCCTGAGACGTTTCCTCCTACACCGAGATGACAAAGCGGGTGGGTTGAAATGACGAGCCAGTTATAGGATATAATGTGAAAAAGTGTCTTCAGAGCAGATGTACTGCAACCTGGGACTTAAATTCATATCTGGTCTCATTTTTACTCTGGATAGTTTCGCTCCATGAGTAAAGTGACAGTTAAATAAATACTTATGTGATTACATCGTACACCAAGGCATGCCAAGTCATCTCTCCAGAAGACCTTTCGGAAAATAGAGTCCCATAAAAATAGAGAATAAAAGTTTACTTTGCAAAAGTGTCAATAGAATGTATAGGAACTCATAAGCATTTTGTTTAATGCTTATTTTTGGGTAGTTTTATCAAATATGGGACGGGATCCTGTATCTGTGGCTGCACAGTTGCTTAGTGGTTAGCACTGTCACCTTGCACCGCCAGGGTCTGGGTTCGATTTTCACCTTGGGCTCTGTTTCCTGAAATACATTTGTGTGCGTTTTAGCTACTCTATTAATACTGCTTAAATAAATACAAAAACAAACAAACAAAAAAACCCACAAACTCATAAGACACAGGTTTCCTCCAGGTACTCTGGTTTCCTCCCACAGTGGAGGATCACATGCAGATTAGGCTAATTGGTGTTCCCAAATTGTCCATAGTGTCCTACCGCGGTTTGTGAAAATGGAAATAAATACAATCGTAATCACCATTGGCTTCCACGGGTCCTAGCTGGACTCCAGAGGTTTGTAGATGGATGGATGGATGGATGGATGGATCTTGTATCTGTGACAAATTAAAAGAAAACTCAATATAAAGTATCCTCACGGCAAGAAAGGAAACCTATATTCTAAAGGGATGCCTTAATGAATTTAAGTGCAACAGATCCGTGGTATTCATCTATTACGTGTCTGTGGGTTTTTGTTTGTTTGTTTTGTTTTGTAGTTTTTTAAGCAGTAGGTCATTAATAGCTTGATGTTTGTACAGATAGCTAGAAGAGCAAATACACCCACAAATTTGTTCCAGGAAACAGTCGGACATGTCTGGGAAGCTAAAAATGCTGAAATGAGGCATGGAGTGGCTGTTTCCCAGCCTGATCTTGGACAACTTTCCACCGCCTGTGATTATGGAGTGCACTTCATATTCATCCGTCAGTAATGTGAAGACGCTGTTCAGGCCAATAGCCATGTGAGAGTGTGTGAGAGCGAGAGATGGAAATATCCTTAAACAAATCCTCTGTGGTCTGGGACAGAAAGCCAAATTGCTCTTACTCACAAACACACACACACACACACACACACACACACACACACACACGTATACACACACAGAGTGCTGCTCAATCAGGTCACATGACAGATCAAAGTCTCAGCGGGTGACGTGAGCCACCAGGATCCTGACGGGGGGGAAAGAGGGAAGAGAGAAAGCAGAAGCAACAGGTGGGCTGGGATAAAAGATGAATTTGTATGAAAAACAAGACGGGAGCATGCAAGGACACTTCTGCAAGAAGAACGACTCAGAGAGAGAGACAAAGAGAGGGTATTCTTAAAGATGTTGAACTGGTGGTCTAAAAGTGGGCTCTGCTGAAAAACAACTTTATTCTTTTGAATTATGGTTCTGACACTCATGATGTACTACTGTTAAAGTCCGAATAAATGTTTTTTATTCATTCATTCGTCTTCATCATGGGTGATCTGGAATCTTTCCTGGTCTTGAGTCATAAAGACACAGTAAATGGAGCTGCACAAAGATCAAACCGTACAAGTTCAGAATTGAGAAGAAAGCTAGTTTCACAAACAAATAATCAGCAAACAAGTAAACGAATAAGATTTAAAGTAAGTTGTAAATATGCAACATGACCACATGAAAATGGAAAAAAACATGTGACTAGAGGAAAAAAAATCTCTATTGGCACAAACATATAGTCAAACAAACAAAAGAACAAATGAATACGATTTTATTAATAAGACTGATGAGTAACATACAAACATGGGCACAGAAAAAAGAAAAAAGAAAAAAAAGTGACATAAGATTATTTACTTTATTTACGTTGGCGAACAAGCAGACAACATTAAAACCAACATTTAAACAATGAATCAAATAAACATTTCAAATACACAAAACAACAATAAAGCAATATTTGAAAAATGTAAAACACTTATAGACAAACTAACACTTAAACAAAATAACACTTAAATAAAGAAGCAGTTAAATAAAATAATCACTTAAACAACGCCACTGCTTATACAAATAAACCACCCAAATAAAGCAATATGTAAACAAAACAGCACAAAACAAACACTTAAACAAAGAAATGCATAAAGAAACCAACACTTAAACAAATCAGTAAACAAAACAACACTCAGACAAAGCAACACAAAACAAATTAACACGAACAATCTAACACTTAAACAAAGCAAAACCTAAATAAAAATTTATACTAAAAACATTTTTAAAAAGCATTAAAAAACATAAGCAAGTCAATATTTAAATAAACCGAAACTAACAAACCAAAACCTAAATAAACCAGCATTTAAACAAACCATAACTTTACCAAATCACCTCTTAAACAAAATGAATGCCTAAACAAACTAACACATAAACAGGCTAAGACTTAAACAAAGCAACACTTAAAAAGGTCACAAATTAGCTCTCAGCACAGATTTACTTTAGCAACACTATCTGCCGAACTTAAACTTCAGACTGAATATTTTGACATAAACGATCCAATTAAAATCGAATTATTTGTATCCTAGAGCTCCTTGACACTGTAATATATAATTAAAAGCCTTCATGATCTTTATTTACTTCTTTCCCAGGTTTGAAATTATTTAATTTGTCCTCAACCTAGATGCGTCTTTTTTTTTTCCATCCTAAAACATTTTTTTTTTTCATCTTTCTCCGTCCCTGAGTTGTTCTAGATGTGACCTGCTGAACTCTGACCCCCTCCCCCTGTTCCCTGCACTCAACAGGAAATTAATTACAACCCCGCATGTGACCGGACAGGCTTCGAGCTCTGTTCGTGCCGACACGTCAGGCCTGATCGAGTCCAGCTACGGCTCCGTGGCCGGTGGATGAAGTTAGCTCTGAACATTAAAATAACACGAGGTATTCCCACTAGTGCACGAGTTGAGGAGTCACTCTTTTTTTAGGACCGTGCAGGTGATGCTTGTGCAATTACTCAATTACAGGAACCGTGGGCTCTGACAGATCGAGGTTCTGCTGAGCTTCAGAGCGACTGGTAATTTGCTCAGGTTAAAAAAAAAAAAAAAAAAAAAACTTAAAAAAAAAATAGCTACAGGCGAAATCTTTTCGTCACCACCTTTCAGGGCGAGTAATGGAGACCACACGGAGGTAAATTTCTGACTTTTATTGCTAATTCTCCACGCGGCCCAGCTGAAACCGCTCACTTACGTCACGTGCTGTGTATGTGGCTGGAAAACAACAACGCGTCTTTTTTGAGACTCAGCTTCCAGAACTCTCAAAAGTAAGCTCCGTGGTCTTGTGACGTACAGATGGTTATAAATAAGGGTGAAAGTCGCCAGCATCAATCTTTTATTGTTTTGCTCCATGTTTAACAATTGATGAATCCATTTTGTGGCAAGAGAGAGAGAGAGAGAGAGAGAGAGAGAGAGAGAGAGAGAGAGAGACCTACTGTTGGTCAGAGAGGGATGTGGATGGGAAGGGTAACGAAGGAGAAGGGGGAGGAAAGGCAGAGCCGACTTATTAAAACAATGTTGAAAATAAATCAGACGGAGAAAGAAGAAGAAAAGTGGAGAGAAGGAGCAGGACGACATCGCCGCTGTGTGGGGTCACGCAAACATATGGAGCTATTACTCAGTTTAACTCAGGGTTAGTTCTCTCTCTCTCTCTCTCTCTCTCTCTCTTTCAATCTATCTATTTTCTGTCTCTCTGCCCTTCTTGTGTTTCTCTTTCCCTCTCTCTCTCTCTCTCTCTCTCTCTCTCTTTGTCTCTCTCTTTCTGCTTATCTGTCTGTGAGATTTTCTCTATCTGTCTAGGTTTCTTTTTGTTTCTGTCTCTCTATTTATTTAGTTTCTCTCAATATCTATGTCCCTTTTTCATCAGTCTATCTGTCTCTTTCTGCATCTCTTTTAAGTCTCTCTCACCCTTTTTATATCTCCGTTTATGTCTCCGTGTCTCTCGCTTTTTTCACTCTTGCTCTCACCTTCTGTTTCTCTCCCTCCCTCTCTCTCTCCCTCTCTCTTTCTCTCTCTGTCTCCATCTGTCTCTACCGCTTTCTTTTTCTGTCTCCGTCAGTCTTTATGTATTTGCATTGCTCTTTGTGTGCCTTTCCTCTCTCTCTCTCTCTCTCTCTCTCTCTCTCTAGTACTCTTTATGTGGCTTTGTGTTTTAAGTTCAAGATATATATTTGTATACTGTATATTGCAATTAACAACAATTCATAATTAATACGTTATAAATGAGTAAATGAACAACACATTAACCTATTTGTGCATTTTTAAACCAACTAGCTGATTTCCAGCTCTATAACTCCAGAATCACAAAACCAAGCTCATCCCTGACCCACACACACACACACACACACACACACACATGCGACATAATAAAAAATATCTGCAGACAGTCTGGAATATTCTTTCCTCTGTTACTGGGTTATTATATCATTACAGTAAAAAGAGTAATAATTTGATGGCCTGAGATGATGAAAATTATAATAACCTAAGCCACCCTAAACGACTCAGAGACTCTGACGTGCCAACCTTACAGACAGAATTTTATAATAATTCAAAAACTATTTAATAATGCGCTGCGTTCTGTTGGCTCACAAAAAAAAAGTGCATGTAAAAGAAAAAGCAAACATGAACAAAATTGTGTTAGTCTTTTGCCTTGCTGTAGCAGAGTACAGTGAGACATCTATCCCTCAAAAAGGGCCTATTACACAAATTTATATTTTAGTCATTTAAACGTTTAGATGGGTCTCCAGTGTGTAAAAAATGATGAAGGATAAAAAAAAAAAAAGCCTGCTTTTTTATCCTTTTGCTTTTGAACAATCCCAAAACATATAGTTTTTCTCCTATTGTTTCCCATGGTTTGTTACTCTCTGGCTGGGCGTGGCTCAGCAGTAGCACATTTACAGTACAAGGCAAAATTTGGGGACAAGTTTGGATTTATTTTCAACAATTTGGGACATTTATTCATTCATCGTCTACACAACTTTACCCTGTGTACATAGTTGTGGGAGCCTTTATTGTATCCAATTCATCCACAAGAGTGCCAATCCATCGCAGGGCATGCACACACACACACACACACACTATGGGCAATTTGGAAACCGGAGCACCCAGAGGAAACCCACCAGGTACGGGAAGAACATGCAAACCCCATGCACACAGACCCTGAGGCGGGAATCAAACCCTGACCCTGCAGGTGCGAGGCCAACGTGCTAACCACTACGCCGCCGTGCTGCCAAATTTCTAGGACAATACTGTTGTTTTTTTTGTTTTTTTGTTTTTTAACTATAAAATAACAAATATAGAATTATGTAATTAAGTAATGATAACAGTGAGTTGTTATTTTAAGACATGAAGGTCAGCTGTTCTGGAACAGTTCTTGCAAGAACAGTATCGTGTCGAGTGCATTTGCAAAACCCATCCAGCACCATGATGAAACTGGCTCTCATGAAGACCTTCCCAGGAAAGCACGACCAAGACTTACCTCTGCTGTAGAGGAGACGTTCATTTAGAGTCACCAGCCTCAGAAATCACCAATTAACAACCAGCACCTCAGATTAGAGCCGTTATCAGGCTTTACAGAGCAGAAGGAGCAGATATACATCTCAATATCAACTGTTCAAAGGAGAAAAACATTTTAATCAATAAGGAACAAACATGGATTTAGAAGGTGTGTCCAACGTGAAGGTGTTAGAAGGTGTGTGACGTGGACACTGAAATGGTGCATTTTGAAGAGGAGTGAAACAAAGGTACAGTAATTAGTATGAGGTATGAAAAAAAAGCATTTCAAGGTATTTCAGCTGGAGCGTTAACACACAGTTTGCTCTGAGACCTGTGGTAACCTGTTAAAGACATAGTAAAATATGGGACTTTTAAATGGATCACTTATGAGTTTAGCACCTATGGTTAAATGATACATTGAAATATATAAATAATTTCCATTGGGCATCTAATTGGGTAAAAATGTAAAACTCATTTTGTGTTTCATAGATCTTACACATACACCATGACTGTAAAAAAGTTGAGGTGTAACTAAATTGGCTTTCCAGTTTAGCCCCCTATGGGATATACACATATATATATATATATACACATATATATATATACACACATATATATATATATATATATATATATATATATATATCCC
>JAOVVA010000026.1:2905541-2927509 GCA_028565275.1 Leiocassis micropogon
TATATATATATATATACACATATATATATATACACACATATATATATATATATATATATATATATATATATCCCATAGGGGGCTAAACTGGAAAGCCAATTTAGTTACACCTCAACTTTTTGAATCAGGACCCCATTGCCAGCCATGTTGGGTTTGGTTTTATGCTAAACTGGAAAGTCATCCATAATTTGTAATTGCATAATTCAAACAGTTAAAAGACACGATTGAATAATTCATTAATTCATATGTTGAAATCGCAGGAAAGTCATTGATACAGTATGTGGTACCTGGGTTATAAACATACTCTATTAATTCCTTTTCTTTAAGTGAACGCATCATTAAAGTTGACATCATCTTAAAAGAATACAATGGCATTAAAAAAAAAACAATAATGGAAATGTGACTGGAGTAACAGCGACAGTGAATAACTTTAGCATCCCAGTAATGTCACCTATGAGCGGTTAACAAACAAAATCTTAAAGCAAACCAAATTCCATCATGAATTATTTCTCCAATTTGAATCAAATGACCTCCTTAGATCAGGTAGGAAGTAGAAAATGGTCCTATCCCAGGTAACAGTTTTAAGTTTGAAGAACATTTAATGAATGTTAAGGGTCTAATTGGTTTTAAAAAGTTTTCGGTCTGTTTTGCTATTAACTGGGAACAGCTCATACTAAAGCGTAGAGGTTTTTCCCGCAGAAAAATAAATCACTATAAATCACAAAGCCATCTCTTATCGAGCATTTTTATAATTCTCTTTTATGAAGAGTTGATTTAAGATACGCTCGCTTTTATCCTACACCCATAGCTGGTATTTCCTTAGAAATCATATCAAATGTGAAATTTGTGCGGCCATTCATTTGGATGAATTTTAAAAGCACTCTAATAAATGGCTTCCACCAAACACTAATCTAAAACATTATGAGTTCGTGAGCAGAGCTGAAATTGCTTAAAGAGATATTGTTGAAAATTGGACTCGGTAGTGCTGCAAAGGTCAAATTCATCTATTTTCTCATCAGGGGCCATATAGAGACGGAGAGAGACGGGGAGAGAGAGAGGGGGGGAGAGAGAGAGGACAGATGTGAGGTGGCTAGCACATCAGCTCTACACGTGTTTGTCCATGGAAATTTACTGCTGACTTCGCCCAGTGGCTCGGGTGAAAAAGGGGCCAGGGTTCTATTTGATTAATGAGCGATTTCGACAGAATCGATAAATGTAAATCACAGCGAGAAAACTCCTTCAAAGCATGGTGTTACTCCCTGCAGATTCATCCCCCGCTGGCGTCCAGCATGGACATGCGTCTGTCACGTGTCTGCCCTTATTATGTGAGGAGAAATGAGAAGATGTCTGAGACAGCAGGAGACGATATCAGGTGTTACGTGAGTGGAATCGCGTATAAGTGTTTTTGAATCGATTTCTACTCAACGGCAGTAATAGTTTGTTAAACTGTACAAGGTAACGGAATGGACCTCTGTGCTCATTTTGATTGCCAAATATTATTTTTAAATAATAGAAATATGGCTGCACTTATCAGATTATTAAAAACACATTGTCTCTTTATTATTCGGTAAATGATTCATGATTCAATTCAATTCACCAGATTAGAGAAATCAGTATCGCTGTAAGGATTCAATGCAACTCCTGATCATATTGGACTTTATTGTGCAGAATGTAACAGAACACGGTTATGAGAGTAAAAAACTCACTTTATTTCTCTATATAATCCCCAGCTACATGCATGTATGCGCTTTGATACCATCAAGGTAGAAAGTTTTCTCAGTATGTCAAAGTCGTGATTGGACTGCCTGACGTCTAAAACGCTGGCCTCCGAAAATCTTCTTCATGGGCCAAACTTGTGTAAATGGCTTGGAGTGCGTTCAGGACTGTAAGGGTGATGTGGCACTAACTCCAGCCGAGTTCCTGTAATGAGCAAGTGGTGTTGCTGAATGCTTGTGTGTACAGTTCCCACAGTCAGATGCGTCTCTTCCTCATGTTGGTTACAAGTTATCTGATTTTCAAGGATCAGGCGTTCCACTTGTTAAAAGTAACTTGACTGCAGTGAGCGCCGAGACATCTCGGCCCGGGATTGTCACTCACACACAGTATCATACAGTCAGTATGGTCTTCTTTAAAGCGTTGGCACATTTCAAATGTTTTACTGCAGCAAAGAGTTTTTGTCAATCAGTTTTACAAATTCCTTCACCAGACAGTTTATCGCAGGTCCTGATTTAACTCGAACGCCCCTCGTACATTAATATACTATAGAGCGACTATTTCGATTGGACCTTGATTGCCACTAATGCTAGGTGGAGAGTGCTTTATTTTTGTACACTAATTTACAGGCATTTCTCATGCTTATAAAACATACAAAATAAAGAATAATCTACATGCAGTGATGATGACAAGTGGAAAATTTAGTAAAGAAAAAAAAAATCAATAAATACCTCCCTGCACCCCGCCTTGCACCCCCAGGGTCGAGGGTTCAATTCTTGCCTCAGGGTCTGTGTGCATGGAGTTTCCTCATGCTTGGTGGGTTCCCTCCGGGTACTCTGAACGGTACACCAATTGGGTACACCAATTAGCTTAAATGTCCAAAGACATGCAGATTAGGGCTAATTGGCGTTCCCAAATTGCCTGTAGTGAGTGAATAATTGTATGAGTGTGTGTATGTGTGCCCGACGATGGATTGGCACCCTCTCCAGGGTGTAAGTGTCCTTGGGATAGGCTCCAGGCCCTCCTGGGGTGGTGGATCTACACCAGCATACAGGATAAAGTGATATCTATAGACCCACACCCCAGCCCTACCCCAAAATGTAAGTAAGTATGATGCATGCTACATCAAAGAATATAATATATATATAGTATATATCCTACATCAAAGGATAAAATAAGCAGACTTTGCAAGTATGCATGCATTTGAAACAGACAGTAATGCAAGAACAATCTTTAAAGAATCTCGGAAGACAGACCGTGTAGGGGAAAAAATTAAACAGTTCTTCATTTCGACATAATATAACAATGGCTTTATCAGAATAATGAAGAAAAAATGATCTTTGGTAATTTGAGGAGAGGTTGATTGTCTAGGAACCAAAGTTAGAGACCTGTGTACTTGCTCATTTTCAAACTAGTCACCCAGCAGCTTCGGCAGTAGCGAGTACAACACTTTGGCAAGTCATTACGAGGTTTCTGCCTTTTTTCCAGAGATCTCACTATCCTGAAGTTCTTCTGTCATCCATGATTTCCCAGGTCATCCACTTCAGCTGGTAGGTAGTCAATAGTTTTTCTTATTGGCCTTATTTGTTTGTCACGCCCTTGCGTGTGCTCTTGCCTGCTGAGATTCTGCTCTCCACTTCAGTCAATTGCTATTCGTTCAACGCCACTCTAAACTTACGTGAGAGAATTCGTTCTAAATTCGTCTAAACATGGCCCAATCGTGAACCCACTGCATGAGTTCTTGAAAGCACAGAATCATTTCGAGACACAGTTGACAGCGAACTCTCCTCCTGTTCAGCCACATACTTTTCCGTGGTGCAAAAGCTGGAAAATCCCGATTTGTGAATTTTTTTAAACCTGTGGGAATCCCAAAGAGTGAGATATATACAGTAATTATAGAAAGGGAGATTAAATATTAATTAATTGTGGAATGGTCCGTGAAAATCGATGGATAACTTGTCTCCAACTTGTGGAAGAGACGCATCTGTCTGTGGGAACTGTACACACAATCATTCACCAACACCACTTTACAGGAACTCGGCTGTCCCCATATTCCCCATACAGTCCTGACCTCGCTCCAAGCCATTTCCACTTTTGGGGGCCATTAAAGGAGTTTCTGGGTGCCCAGTGCTTCAGGCTCTAGGATACTGAGAAAACGTTTTATATAGAAAAATGAGAAAGTCCCGGTTTGATAGCATTGTGTTCTGGCACCAGATGTCTCCAACAAGAATGGAGTAAATATTGCAATGAAATCTTTTATACTGTTATTATACTGTATGAGCTAAATGGTGATACGACCCCAGCTCTGTTTCCTTCCTGGTTTAAGTGGCGTTTTCTGGTAACTTTTTAATTCCTTATAGAATTAGCAAGCCGTCCTGAGGCACGTCCTCTAGAGTCGCTTCACAGACATGCGGTTATGAGCGTTTGAGATGAACGTGCTAAATGCTTGGAATGACTTTCTCAGCTTTTCACAGTTTATCACACTACACGTCCTCACCAACACTAGTGATACCAGTGCAGGAGGAGACGCTGGTTATACAGTAAATGTGCAAAACCCTGGAGGTTATAACAGTGACGATTGTAGGTATGTGTGTGTATGCGCATTAAGAGGCTATAACAAAATAGTTTATATTTAGTATATTTAGGTGCAAATTAATACATTAGAATATCATCGAAAAGTTGATTTATTTATTTCAGTAATTCAATTCAAAAACTGAAACCTCATATATTATATTGATTCATTATACACAAGCTTGTGATGAATGTTTTCATTAAAAAATATATATATATTTCAAGTGTTTATTTATTTGTATTTTAATGATTATGATTTCCAGTTAATTAAATCCCCAAATTCAATATCTTAAAATCTTTTTGGTCTGTATTTATAGATATTATAATTATAGCCCTGACTATAGTTGAGTTCTATGAGCCTGGACGTGAGGTTTTCACTTGAATAAGAACGATGGATAAAACAGGAAGGTAGAAAGGCTCTACCTGCTGTGCGAGGCGCTCCCTCACATGACAGGATATATGGCTCACAGCTTATGGGGTCAAAGGGGTCACAGGGAAAATCCCAGGAGTTCCAGGATCACAGGACATTTGATGGATGGATGTTTGTGATAGAAAGAGTGCCCACTGGTGGTGTGCAAGAGCACTGCGGAACAGACAGGTGATGATTAAAGACAGTAGAGGAAGTGATATCTGTGTGAGAAGTCTGTGTGTGTGTGTGTGTGTGTGTGTGTGTGTGTGTGTGTGCGCAGGTGGGAGGGGCGGCAGTTCACGTTCCTGGTCAACTCTCCATCACTGTTATCATGATGTCACACACACACACACACACACACACACACCACCTGCCTTTGTTCAAGCAGACTAGGTGCCACTGTCCAAATGTTTGGACAGATGCCGGCGGAAATAGCTCAACGGCTTCCTTAATCTCTCTCCAGCAAACATGACATGCTAACTTTTACTAATATGTAAAAATACTCAATTATCAAAGTTTAATCTCTTTAATAACATGTCGATATATAAATGTCGATGCTTGTTCTGCCTCATTTACTAAATGAACTAATAATGACAAAATTCTACAATTATAATTGTCTAATTTGTTCAATTATTAGTCCTTGTTCACGTCCGACTTTGCCAGGCAATCGTTTGATCATGACCCCGTGTGTGTGGTCATTAGGAGCTATGTTTATACATTATTTGTACTTTGAGTTTTGGTATACCGCTTATCCTGTACAGGGTCACGGGACGCCTGGAGTCTATCCTAGCAGACCTCGGGAGTGAGGTCCCCAACCCTGGACAGGGTGCTAATACATTGCAGAGCACACACAACACACACACACACACACACACAAACACACACTACAGGCAATTTGGGATTGCCAATTAAATGACCCTGCATGTCTTTTGACTGTGAGAGAACCCGGAGGAAACCAATTAAGCATGAGGAGAACATGCAAACTCCATGCACACAGACCCCGAGGTCGCACTCTAACCACTGTGCCAGTGGTTACTTTATTTTTGGACTATGAATGTTGTTTCCAAATCCTTAGAAAGATTGAATTTGTTTTGGTTTGTGCAAACATTTATATTATCTGTAAATGTTTGGACTCAAATGTTAATAATTGTGGTCCAAATTTCATAGACTGGAAAAAAATACAAAATGACTCAGCTAAGCAAAATATTTTTTTGGTAGCGTTAAACTCTATTGTTAATGCAATGTTTATAAACATTCAAAGGAATTGCAAATCCTGCTTTAAATTGTTCCTAGAGATGTTCTCAAAGATGTCTTGTGTATGGAAAATGCACATGCAACATGCAGACAGTTGCAAGCTGTATTTTTTTTTTCCACATTTAACAAATGAATAAATGACAGAAGGAAAAGTACAAAGTGAAATGGCTTCTGAAGTGGCTCTAAAGGGCACCTACAGTATTATGCAAATTATTTTAGGGTTGTTTTTTTTTGGCATTCAGTTTGGGTTTTCAACAAACAAACAAATAAAAAACATTTCCTGCTTTTTGTTCTTTTTTTTTTTTTCTTCTGTTTTTTTCTATTGCCTGGTGTTTAAACAAGACATTTGATTTCATGTGACCTCATATAAGAAGATCCTCCTTCTCCTGGATTGTTGCTCAACTTTGCAGTTCTCTGGAGGGGCGTGGCTCAGCAGTAGCTCATTTACATAGACACTGAAATGGCGTGTTCAGAGGAGGAGTGAAACAGAAGGAAATTTGAGGTATGATATCAAGATTATATATATAGCTTACATCACACTCCACCACTTTGGAGGAGCTCTGAGACCTGTGTCAACTCATAGTAAAACACGGGACCTTTAAAACACATACAGTGTACGCCTCCAAAGAGAGCGCGGTCTCTAATCCAATGTGAGAAGTGACCGGGTGTTTACTGCGACAATTAAAAAAATAAAAAATAAAAAATACACTACGCAAGCTTCGTTATTTGAAAACACACACACGGCAGGGAGTGTGTATCGAATCAATAGTCTGAATCCTTCCAGTCTGAAGGGATCTTTAGAAAAAGCTCACGAGACCACCTTGATATTTATAGTTTTTCAAAAAGCAGGCATGTACCTCATCCCACTTGTTGTATTCTCTCCGGACGGCCGCGTGTGTGCGTGTGTTTACACGTGTTTGTGTGAACGTGTGTGGTAAGTGTGTTCATAGGAGTCTATTCCGCAGGCCATTCAGCTCTGCCTCTTCATCACAGGTTGTCTCCTTAGCAACAGTGGAGTGTGTAGTGCGATACTTAAATACATTTTTAAAAGGCGTGCGTGTGTGCGTGTGCGCGCGCGTGTGTGTGTGTGTGTGTGTGCATGCTAAGACGTGAAATCAATAACGTTGCCTGGCAGACGAGTTTAACTATGCGGTTTCTGCAGTGGCTGACGGCGAGAAGGATGCGAGGGGGGGGGGGAGGGGGAGGGGGGCTGAAGATGAAGAGATGAAGAGATGGGGCAGATGAGTTCAGCGGGTCATCGTGTGAGTTCACCAGTGACTTGAGTGGGTTTATTTTATTGATTTGCTTTTTTTTTTTTTTTTTTTTTTTTTAAAGCTGTCTGTGCTCACAGCTTTTACATTATGCATTAAGAGGAAAAATAGAAAAACAAATGAGTAAATAAATAATTAACAGAATGAATGGATAAACAGATAAACTTGAAAAATAGATTGAGTCGAGAACGGTGTAATATTTAGGAAAGATCCGTTGTTGTTCTGTCGTATAAGTGGATTATGAAATTACGACATGCTGTAACCGTTCTGAAATTGTTCACGTTGGTGCAAGAAGAAGGAAATACTATGGGTTACACAGCACCTTTACAGACTCTGTAAGTTGGAACAGCAAATTGCATCTTTGTGGTGTTAACCAGGGAACAGACAACGAGATAAAAAAATAAATAAATAAAAAAAGCTAAACACCAAAAAATCTCTCTAGAGTAATGCTTTTTGGCTTTCCGCTACTTAACTCAAGCCTTTTAGAAACATCGACACGGTGTAGAGTTTCGCCCCTGGTGCACGCACACACACACACACACATACACACACACACGTACCCCCCTCCTTCGCCCGGCTCGTCGCAGGGCCACTTTCAATTTCAGAGCTGAATCGCAGGAGTGCTGCGCAATGTCAAGCAGGAGTGCAAGCAGGAGTTAATCATTGTGAGATGGCTAGGCCGATAGGACTGTGACTAATTTCTGTCTTTGCTGGGAGGGTGATTAATGCCAGGGCTCTCGGGCCGTGGGAGATAAGCTCACTCCTTCTGCAGGATAAAAACAGACCACACTTATCAAGGGCAAGAAGGAAGGGAGGGCAGGGGGAGAGCGGGAAGTTTTGATGCATATGGTCATAAGCAGATATGATCGGTCGTCTGTGGGGCGATCCATTACACCCACCAAACCCCCCCCCCCCCCCTTCCCCAGACGGATATAATATGATCCGGAGCGGACACAAGACTGCGGGGAGAAAATATAAAAGAACCCTAGAATCTCATTGTTGCGGATTAATTACAAACGTGGGGTCGAAAGAGAAGGTAGAATGATAGATTTTTTTTTTTTTTCTTTTTTTGCTGAGGGCAAGGAGGACCAATTGAGGGCAGAAAGAAGTTGAGAAAAGAACAGAAGATATGTGAGAACTTAATAGGATTGGAAGCCGAGATAGCAAAACAGCAAGTTGTCTCCACACAGAAATGTTTGCTCCCTGCGAGCTACACACTGACATCTGATGGTTAAGTGGAGTAAATTAATTTGCTGCATACTCCCCAGAGAGTCATATTCTCTTTTCTTCTCTCTTTTTTTTTTTGAGGTGGAAAGAGAGATTCTGCGGTTAGATGACTGGCTCCTCCTGGAATTTTACACTCGCTGCATCTCTGAGGTCGAACAATGAGCCGGTTGTGATGGATCCTCTGCTGTGACAAGAGACTGTAAGTTACCCAACCGCAGCTTTCAGGTCCCATTAGCTACCTCAATGCCTCCCCCCTTAGCCAACTCTATCTAAAACATGACAACTGTCATAAAACTGCTGTGGGAACTGTACATATCGGAACGTCAACGATTTAAAGATTTTGCCACTTGGTGTGGTTTCTGCTTGAACCCGAATATAGGATGCATACTTAGGAAGATGGATTGTCACTGCTGTCCCAGGGGGCATTTAAAGCTAGATTTGACTAACAGGCCCCAGCGGCAAATGAGTGCTGTGTAAATCTGTTATGACTGAGGTCTGAAATGTTATTTTATATTTTGCTATTGTTATTGTACTGCCAATTCCTAACCACTAGCTGCTTCTTTGCTATTGCACAACAGTTACTGATGTTACATAGTAGAAATTTCTCCTTGACTGTTCTGATTGATTGTCCATGCACATGGGTTCTCCAACACCACTTAACTTTACATTTACATTTTTTTTTAGCTAATGCTTCCATGGAAACAGTTAAGACACAGTTTATGAAATTATGTTACTCAAGGGGCAGCCTGGCCATGTTGGGATTTGAACTCATGACCATCCAACTAGTAACCCAATAGCTCAACCCCTGAACTACCACTGCACCAAAATCCATTCCATTCCATCACCCATGCTTGAGTGATGGAATAGAATAGGTTTTGGTCTAGTGGTAATTGAGCTCTTGAGCTGGTTGAGCTATTGGGCTTCTGGTTAGATAGGCATGAGTACAAATCATGAGGATTCAACCAGTAGCCCAATAGTTCAACCATTTTGAACCATTCTCAACGACTGAACTACCACTACACCAAAGTCCATTCAATTCCATCACCCATGCTTGAGTGCCCAAAAACACATATTGTCTACTTTAACACAACTTTAAAAATGCCATCATATTTTACATTAGATTTCGAGGTCAACATGCTTCCTTTATGGCTGCAATGTTTTAACCACTGTGATTGCAGACTGTTGTTCAATGCAATATTACTCAACATCCCTACCCATGATAGACTACTGGGGCTCTGAAAGATATATAAGAAAGGAATACCATATTTCCCAACAAAACAACAGGAATTGCTATGTTCTATCAGATTCCATTTAAAGTTTTGGATAGATCAGGATTCCAGACTATAGACCAAACGTATTGCACCACTCAAAAGGAAAGCTTTCCCTTGGATGCATTGGGACTCAAGAGACTTCCTGCTATGCAATTCATCCAACAAATGCTCCCTTGTTTTTGTTATCCAATTAGAAATACATTTCAAGTAAGTAATATCTCGACTATCTGCAAGTAATGGAAATGAGGAGCAGGTGAGGTTACGTGAGGATTGATGAGTATCAGAAATCCATTTGAAGTGGTTTTAGGGCACTTTCACAATGAGGCCCTGCGATTGTTTCTGAGACCACTTAAACCCAAAACCTGGTTCATTTTGATCAGTGAGAACACAGTTGTTCCACGCTCAGGAACCCTTGCCACAACCGCGAATGGGTGGTCTTGAGTATGGTATGAGCATGCACTAATGTCATCCTCTGTCCTACACAGCCATATCTGATGAAGTAGGAAGGCACTGGTAGGTCTTGAAATTTTTTTCCTGAAATATCTATAATATTAGGAATAATCGAGTCTTCCAGTGACCCATCAGCTTTCAACCCACCATCCCTCAAAGAACAAGGAATAGTTGCATCAAGACTTTTTTTGTTCTGGGAACCTGGTCAGTTTCCTTGGAGCCCCTAGAATGGTTTAACTTGACCAAAAATGCATAAGGTATGAAGAAGATATGCAGCAAAATTATTTATATAATTATATTATTATTATATAACTTCAACTGGCTGTTCAAACAGCTGAGTCACTGCCCTTGGCCCTTATCAAAGTCTGCTTTATATCTTGTTCCCTTTAACCTTCTAGATCAACTTGATTTGACTCACTGTTAATAAAGATACAAGTAAAGGCAAACACTGAAACTCTTCTCTGTCCTGGAAACCAGATGGTGGAATTAACTTCCCTTGGCTGTCTAAACAACTGAGTCACTGGCAGCATTTAAGAGGGTCTGAAGAAATGTCAGACAACATGCAACATAGGATTTGTCCGAGGAATAACTGAAACTAATTGTTTGGATTTGTCACTTTAGCATTTCATAGTTATTTTTTGTAGAAAATATCTAGTTAGACCCTATTTGTACGAGCATGTTTTAATGTGTGAATTCCTTTGGATGCTGTCATCTGCTTAAGGCTGTAGAATGAAAAAGGAAATGAATGTTTAATGGATGTTAACAAGGACCATGGTCTTGTTTGCTCATGCGCATTGCTATGCAGGTGGTCACTGGTGCTTTCTCGCCAAATGTCTGCCCAATCTTCTAATTAAACCTAGCATGCGCTTCTCGCTCTCACACACCAGCCTCTCTCTTTAGACCCATCACATGGCCATTTAGGCTAATCCCTTGCACCCGAGAGCTGCCGAAAATAAGATGTCAGTGGATTTCAGACAGCTTCGGAGCTGTCAGCGTTTCCCTTTAGCGACACAGGGAGAGAAGGAGAGAGAGAGAGAGAGAGAGAGAGAGACGGAGTCGAGCACATTAAGCGACCTGCCCATCACTGCTTGTGCTTTATAGGCTGGCTAAGACGAAGAGGCACTCTTGCAGAATAATGGCTGAACATGTGCAGGAATGTGACATCTTCTGTGTCTTTCCTCAGGTTGAATGTGACAAGAGTTGAAGCGGACATTCACCACGAAAGCTAATCCTCTGGAGGAATGTGGCCTGACACGAAGTATCGCACACTGTAATTTAGAAAGAGTCACAGGAAAAGTTCCAGGCACGATGAGCTGTGAAAGGGCAATAGATTTATTTCTATTCCAAAAAAAAAAACACCTTCTTAAATTCCCCGCCATTGCATTTATGTGCAAGTCCGAGTCCAACAGACACATCTAAAGGAGCATCCTCTGTGCTCTCTGTGCTGAAAGTGTTGAAAGCCCTTGAAGCGGTGCAATAAGATACACTGCTAAATGGCTAAATGGAGCCCTATTATCAAGCAGAGCACTTTCTTTTTGAAGTGCCCACACCGTTCTTGCCTCCCCACCCTCAAACCGTGCCCACTTAAGCTGGGACTGTGGCATTCTCGCGTCATCAGGGCAAGCGTTGTGTTCCCTTCGAATCCGAACCTGCCATTATCCAATCATCGATGTCATTTTATGGGCTGAGTCATATGATACAGTGGTCTGTGTTTAGTGTCTCTATTACAGGTCAACGACTTAACCGGTGACTCAAAAGGTTCAGGCTTCTTCAAGGTGTGTGTGTGTGTGTGTGTGTGTGTACAATTCTGGCAGCAGATGTTCATTTGTGCACAGAACATTTCATCTTTCTAAATCCGTTCAGCCCTTTTTTATTGATGCAATATGCCACCAGCCTCCTGAGCATGACACGACACACTCTCCTGCCCCTCGTACACCTTGTTTTATTAAAACCTCCGGTTGAAAAAGTGTGCGCTTCAGGGAAGAAGGCAATTATGAGAAGCAAAGTGGGAAATCATGCGAAAGAAATGACGACATGAATTTATTTATTTATTTATTTTTGTCCTAATCCACATGTAGTGGCTTTGGATAGAAATTACACACAAGGACAGATAAGATTATCTGACATCAAAAAAATACAAATGGAGAAAATAATGAAAGCGCCAGGGATTTCTGAGACATTTAAGAGCTTTAAAATAGAATGCTGATGGAGCTCCTTCTTCAGCTCGCCGTGCGTCGCTGGCTCTTAATTGATTACTCTGTGCTTGGTAATTGATTGGCTTGAAGTCGCCATGCCGAGAGTGGAGGCAAGAAGGAGAGCGTGGTAAGGATTAAGGTATGAAAGGAGAGCAACTTCTGCCCTGAATAAGGATGACGCTCTCCTGATTACTTTTGAGGCTGCAAATTGCATCGGAGAATTCGAGAAATTCCACGGGTATTGTTTCGAATGATATTACTTCAGCCTGCGTCGCACGTTGCCACGGGCAGATATGATGGAAGTCACGCGAATTATGAAGCTCTGGGAGGAATGAATCTGGGCTGAGGTGGAGGTGGAGGTGGAAGTGGTGCTGGGTGTGGGTGTAGGGAAGGGCGTTGCTGGAACAATTTGTCATTTATGCCGAAAGACTCATTAATCTCATATTTCTCTGTGTGAATTTGGACCATGAGCCTTCTTTCTTCTATCAGTGAAGATAGGAGCTATAGAGCGAAACGAGAAAAGGGAATGGAAGAACCAGAGGGTTGTGGATTGCGGAGAGGAGGGGGGGGGGGAGCCCAAATTATTTGGTCCTCATCAAACTGCTACCTGATGCTGATGTCAGAGGCAGGAAGGATTATGCTGTAGCTGATTAGATCTCAGGCGCTTTGTTCTTCCTGATAACACGTTGTTATTATTATTATCAGAGACATCTTTTCATGACTGATGGGATGAGTTAAGAGAAAGGGAGGAGGGGGTTGGGGGTGCAAAGTGACGGGGTGACATTGAAAGCCTTAATATCGTGACCAAGACAATCTCTCTCTCTCTCTCTCTCTCTCTCTCAAGAACTTTGTGCAGAAATTATAAATATTGGACCACACCTCACTCAGCAATCACGCTAAAACAAGCCATTAGCTAATCAAACACTTTGTTTTTCCTGCTCAGAATGAGACCTAAAATCGGTTGTGTTGAAGTCGATTTGCCAAAATTCTTCCAGCACCGTTATTTTTAGCCTTTTTTTTCCCAAACAAAGTCGTCAACCTGTCGTCTTCTACAGCTCCTGCTCAATATTGGTGCTCCAGGTCTTTGATCCAAAAAGAAAAATCTCAGCCCAAAGGTGAAGACTGCCCCGTGTAATAATATCAAAGCAGAAGCTGTAAGTGGCTCCTTTGAAGCTCCCTCCCTTTTTTTCCCCCGCTGACAGGTTTTCCAGACACTGCCAGGGGAACAGTTGTTAGTTAAGACGGTCTGAGCCGTTAGCATCACTCAGTAATTCACGGCTTGTCCTGAGGGGGGATGTGGTTTCAGACTTGTCCTCAGATACACAGCCGTGACCCAGCTTTGAACTTGCCACTGACCCCTGCACTTCCTGGCAGAATGTTAGCCTTGACAAGTGACCTTGAGTCAGAACTGTCATGTCTAAATCAAACTTGTCCAAGTTCTAAAGGCTGGGTCACAGGGTGTGATGTGTGTGAAAGAATCCTTAAAAGTACATTAAAATGTTTGCATAAAAGCAAGAACAGACATGCCATAATGAAGGCCATGTATCAGTGAGGACATTACTTAATTTACTCCTGAAGAAAAAAGGTGACCAAGATGATGAGATAAACAATGGCATTATTTGTATTTGGTAAGAGCTTTAATTACATGCGAATGTGTAGATCCTAACCTGTCAGAAACAGTTGGGAAACTATCCACGACTGATGTTTAATGGCCTGAAAAAAGGTTTTACAGTGTAGATTTTGCACCACTCACAAGAAGTTTTAAAAGGCTTTGAGGCACCAGAGCAACCTCTCGCACTCCATCACTCTTCGACTCTCCTCAACCATTACGGCAGGAAAAACCAACTATAACGAGAAAATATCTACTTTCAGCACCAGGCTGCAATTCGGGAAGCGTTTCAATCCAGTCTTATGCGTGCACGGTCAAGAAAATTATGGAGGAGTAGCCAAAGCTCCCCTGTTCGCATGTGGTAAGTGTAATTACAACATCAGATAGTGATGTGTGAACGTCGAACGGCTGTCTTGGGAAGCATAAAGCTGCTGAAATGTGGCTTTAAGATGACCCTTATCTGGAAATACTTCCTCTGTCCTCCAGTCTTGCAATTCTCTGGGAAGCAGTAAAACGAGCATACGGTGTCCTGCCATTAGTCCTTTCCTCATTGGACACATTAAGGCTGTGGAGGTACAGTAAAGTTTTAAGGCTTGTTTTCTCACTTGATCAAGAAGAGTATATTACTTCCTTAAAAAAAAAAAACACAAAAATACATAAAGGCCAGACTTGAGTAGAAAAAAATGGGAATTGAAAAATTAATCAATTATGTTTTGGTGTGACATTATTACCACTACCCAGATTGTGGGATCCTTTAAAAACCTGACACACTGGGCCATCAACCTTGACGAAGCCAAACCTTTACAATTGCCATAGCGTTTTTATGGGCTCTTGCAATTGTCCTTACTTACCCCCCTTAACAGCACCCCTGATTACCACACCAAAGTTTAAGTTCCTATATGGAGAGCTAAATATATATTTACATTATGGTAGTGTGGAAGGCATTAACAAGAAAAAAAAAAAAAAGACTTATTTCACCTCTTCTTAATCCCATCTGCTCAGCTCACCACTGCATGTCAGAATCACAGCCTTGCTCAACCACAACCCCAATTATTGGGGAGGGGGGGGGGGTCCTCAACACTCAAACCATCTCCAATCTCTAAACATTAATACTTCTTCAGGTTGGCAGCTTGATGGGGACTGGCAGGAAATTTTAGCTAGTAAGGGTGGGGGAGAACATTTTGGTTCCACAAAATGGCAGTAAACGAAAAAATTCATCGTATAACAGATCACGCTGCACCTGGTGGACACGTGTTAAAAGTCCATTTTTATGGTTGGTGGTTTTTATAACATGAGTTTGGAAGGAGTTAGTGGTGCCTCATCCAAGGCTTCTGTCCATATGTTTTACTTTCATAGGACTGACATGCTCTTTCCCTCAGAACCCATGTTGTAGCCTTAAGCAAAGTTTCCCTGTAGTTACTTTGTTTTTTTTTCTGGGACAGACTAATATTCTACATAATTAGACCATTTTCTGTAATTGTAATCTTTCCCAGGAGACACATGAACAAAAGAGCATACTCGAGGATTGACACAATGGCAACAGTGGAGAAGCTCTGGGGAACAAAAGCAACTTGTTTGGTTACATCTCATGAACAATGTAGTTTACTATCGAAATACATAATTGTCAAAATGCCATTTCCTAGCTTGTTGTTTAATAAGATACTATTGTTTTTGTAATACCTGAACTCCATAGCGGCCTGCAGCGTAATGACATTTCCTTGTTCTTCATGGTGCTTGAAGCCACCAATTCCTGATAAGGGTCTGGTAATGGAGCATCTTATCTTAAACTCTATGACTCCCTGGCCTTTTGAGATGGAGGTCCTTTTCTGCAACACCAGACGTATCGCCTTACACCGAAAAGCTTCCGCATGCAGAGTTCTACACTTACAGCATTGATAAGGTGGGTTTTTATATAGCAAGTGACCTCAAAAAGGGGACTACATAAGTAAGTGTTGCAAGGACTTGTGGCTGTTCTTGCTGATAATATACTTCTTATAGATTTTCTGTGCAAGGTCAGTGTGCACCCGCTGCACAATGTGAGCTTGGAGAAAAATCCACAGCTGACTCTTGCCCCAAACTGTACAATTGAGTTGTCTGCTTCATGACATGCTCATCATCTATAATAGGGACGGTGTCAGGGCTAGAGAGGTTGGATGTAGTGCACAGTGTGCTGATCTGCCGCTAAACCTTCAGGCCCCCTCAGGCATTTTGGTTACTAAGTGCAGAAGTGCCTAAAGCTGAGTGTGAATCAGATTCCTTAGGGCTTTGGCACTGGATCTCATAAATACTGATATGTTCCTCTCCCAAGACCTTTCTGGAGTTCCTGTAGTCAGAGTCAATCTTTGCATACAGGAATGAACAACAGCAAAACCACCAGGGCTACTTTGTTATTGTTTTATTCTTCTTATTCTACAGCAACTTGCCAACCACATAATTACACCATGTGGTTTTTATGCATTTACTTATATAGTCCCAGTTTTAAATGGCATAACATTGCATGGCATTGAAATGTTGAGATGATTTTCCGCACACCATGGTTATAATTAATGGCTATTTGAGTTACTGTAGTCTTCCTGTCAGTTTAAACCAGTCAGGCCATTCTCCTGTGATCTCTCTCGTTAGCACTGTTGCCTTGTGTGCATGGAGTTGGCATGTTCTCCCTGTCCTTGGTGGGTTTTCACCAGGTGCTCCCAGAGTCCAAAGACAAGCTGATTAGGCTAATTGAGTTTCCAAATTTCCAGTAGTGCGTGAGTGTATGTGTGCTTGGGGTGTCCCAGGTTGTATCCTACCTTGTGCCATGTTAAGATGTTTTGAGTCTGACTATTTTTCTCGGTTGTCTTTCGTCAACAATTTTCTTCATCTGCAAAACCAGCAATTTCTCTTGTTGGCACCTGTAACCAATGCCAAAACCGATGTCAAAGTCACTCAGATTGCTTTAATGTGAACATTAACCAAAGCCCAACTGGGATTTTTATTTTTATGCATGTTGCTGTTGCCACATGTTTGGCTGATATGATCATTTTATAAATATAGAATTGTACATATTCCTACTCCAATCCAAATGGATTATATTCGGTAAACATTTGATCCTAAACATCTGCTAATCCTACATTTCATCCAAACTTGTAGGTAGCAGCTTTCCACTAGATGTTGGAATGTTGCTACAGGGATTTGATTCCTTACAGCCAGAGGAGCATTAGTGAACCCAGGCATTTCAACACCTGTGTCAGCAATGGGTGCGCCAGAAATAGCTAAATCCACTAATGAATTCAAAATGGGATGGACTGGATGGTCTTCAGGATGGAACAATTTGCATGTTCTTTGTAACATGACAAATGGAGAACAGCGATGGTATGACTGCGTATATGCATTAAATAAGTGATAACTGCAATGCATTTTCACGACAGAGCTCCTAAGCTTGGACAGTATTTATGATAGTCGACTGAGGAAGAAGGTTAGAAGCATCATCCAAGACAGAAACTGGCTACAACACCCTGGCTAAAGGTTCAGGGCAATTAGGTCTCACTCAAACAGACTATGGAACAGCTTCTTTCCCAAAGCTGTGGCCCCAACACACCTACTGTATACACACTCACAAACTAAAAAATACTATAACCAAGCTCTGCAATATGTCAGCTTGTAAAAGACAAATCAAAGGTGCCTCTATTACTAGCCCTGATTTTGTATTGATTTTGATTCTGTTCAATATGCAGATATGCAATTATTTAATTTTTTTTATTTCTTTACTAGCATCTATTGCACTTGACTATATGGTGCTCTTTATTTGCAAAATGATTTTCTTATTTTTTCCTCTGATTTTATGGCTCAGAGACAAAACAAAAGTTTAATGTAGCCAGTATAATTATAACAAAGACATTATTATTCTTAAAACCACTGCAGTAGCCACTGCAAGAAGCCCGTAGTTGATTATTTTCCTGTAACAGCACACCCCCTAGTGTTTTATACCTTCCATATGTTTAACATTCAGTTGGTAATTCCCAGTCTTAACCGCCCCCCCAACACACACACACACACACACACACACACACACACACACACACACATACTTACACACACTTATATGCATTGACATGAAGAAATAGTCTAATCTCTATGGGCAAAAGCTTTATAATAGAAGGATTATATCAGTGCACCCGAAACAGCACTCTGCGATTTATAACTGCTTCTCCAGTTAACCGTATAAAACTTTCAGCTTTCTGGACACATAGAGATGAAAAGAGAAACCGAGGAAGTCCCGGAGTGGCCGAGTGAACTACTCCCTGTTTGCAAATGAATACTAGGAGAGAGGCAGAAATGAGCTTGATTTAGGAGTCCCTCCTCACCACTCCTCTCCCATGTTCAGGGTGGAGTGAACGCCTGCGTCTCTTCTGCATCCCATCAGCTTTTACGCCTCTTAGAACAGACAAAGAGACGCTTTGTTTTCCTGAACTCAGTGGATACTTTCAAGTGTACTTAATACTAAGAGGTCCTAAAGGGTTCTTGGTGGAGTTGAATGGTTTTGGAAATGTTTGATGATAGAACTGAAACATGGAAACTCTGCCTTCCAGGAGGTTCTTTGCAATCTTTTAAAAAAAAAAAAAAAAAAAAAAAAAAAGTTCATATACAGTATGCTGCCAGCTGTTCTGTGCAGTCTGTAGGACAACATATGTAGGATGGACTTTAATCAAGTGTGCAAAATGTCTTGCACCTCCAGGGTCTGGGTTTGATTCCAGCCTCTGGGTCTTTGCATGGAGTTTGCATGGTCCTTGGTGGGTTTCCCCCGGGAAACCCGCTCCAGTTTCCTTCCACAGTCCAAAGATTAAGTTTATTGGCATTCTCAAATTGCCCGTAGTGTGTTAATGCATGTGTGAATGGTGACCAAAAGTCCTACAGTACCACGGTCATAAAAATGGGAATAAATACGATGGTCCCCATTGTCCTCCTCAGTCTCTAGTTAGACTACAGCGGTTCCTTGATGGATGAATTGATGAATGGATTAATTTAGCTAGTTGTAAACTCTATTAAATATGAAATATGAAGTATGAAATAGTCATAATATGTAAGTGTCCAATAAACAAAAATGTAATAATTAAAAACAAACTTACTCTTGTATCAAGCTGTATAATGGTACAAACTGAGCTTGCTAGTTTTGCAATGAAATGACATTATTGAATTGTATAAACTGAAATTATATTTCTAGCCATGTATGTAGCTAAATATGTTGCATATTGCTTCACAGAAAACAAGCTTTAGTGTTACCTCGGCATACAAATTTAGGCGAGTTCTTAACGCAATGTTTTGTATTGCAAAATGCATTCTCCCATAGGAAATAATGAAAATGCAGATAATCTGGTCCAGACACCCAAATATATTGTCAATATTACCAATTTCTAACATTATGATCACATTTTTGCAAATAAAAACAAACAAAACATTTAGAAAAGACATATAAATTTCTCTTGGCACTGGCTGCTTTAAAAATCAAACTTCATTGGTGGCTCCATTTTCTTCTTGCTACCGTCCTTGCTAAAATTCTTGGGACCCAGGGTGCTACTGTATGTCTTCACTAAATCTTGCACCAAATGTAAGAAATATGCCAAAGTATGTAAACAAAGCACTTCACTTGGCTTTGTGTCTACTGGCCATGCATATAACTTCGGTTCGGCTGGGTTCGTTTGCTCGTACGCCATGTTCTGGGGCAATTACTTTGAAAAATTTCAGTTCTTAATGCAAAAATTTGTGAGGCGGACGGTGTATGCCGAGGTCAGATATTTTGTCCCATTGTGATACAGTTAGATTGGCTGCTTGGAAGCAGCCATGAAATCAAAGCTAGTTAAACAGTGCTAGTGCGTTCCCAGCATGTGGAAATATATTGCGGGTGAAGGGGATGAAGTTGGATATTGGACATGAAACTGTCCACATTTACAGTACAAAGTGAATGAAATAAATTTATTGGAATCTATGTAGGACTAGCTGACTCATGTGGCTAACTAGCAATACTAGCTAGATACTACTAGTATAAAAGTCATGACAAAAAAAGGACGGAAAAGACCATTTAAAGCAGCAAATCAGTATAAGCTGAATTCTATGAATTGATTGTGTTATAACTCAGCTATTAAGAAGATGAGGAATAATACAGGAGGGTCTATGGGCATTCGTTGGGTCCGTAGCTGGGGATGGAAGGTAGGTTCAGTGCCTTACTAATGTCTTCCAGTTCTAAAAGTGACAAAAGTTAAATAATGCAGCCTTAAATGCGGTTCTTTTTTTGTCCTGAAGCCGTTTTAATATGCAGTATTACACGCTGTCTTCTAATGCTAATATTGATGGCTTTAGCTCAATATGGATCAAGGTTTTCTGCAAAGAAAAAAAAAAGAAATAAAAGCAACATCTCTATGCACAGGCTTCAGTTTGATTGACAGCAGGCTGACAGTTTTTTCCCGCACCATCAGAATGCAAGATCTCTGAACGATCCTCCAAAAGCTGATGAAGAGGTCAATGCCATACCTGCCTGCGAGGTATTTCTGTAGTCCCGGTTTGCTAAGGAAAAATAACACACACACACACACACACACACACACACACACACACAAACGCAGTCTTTAAGGCTTCTGATTTTGCAAAGCTTTCAGGAACAGAAGCAGTTCCATGAGATTTGTTCTGCTTAAACTTAGCATGAAGATACTGACCACTAGGATGTTAAAAGATCATCTTGCTGTTATGTATTCAATTGCACATACAGTACCATGTAATAATAGCCATACATATGTCTTAAATAAACACTAGATGACCTTAATGGTTGAAGGATGAATGCCAATTATATCCTTAAAGAAGAGTATTTTTTTTTTGTTGCAAAAGTCACTTTTTAACCCTAGACTATGAAATGTGTTTCTATGAACAAAAAATGTATTAACAAGCTGTACATTACCTGTTTTTGTCCATTTCTTTTCTGTCTGTATTGGTCAGGATTTAAACAAGCCGATTAGATCTCCTCACTAAAGTAACCTCATGTAAGAAGACATCATACCCCACCCCACCCCTCCACCACCAACTCCAGCTTGTTGCTCAGCTTATCGTTCTCTGTCAGGTATCGACGATGGAGGGATGGAGTCCCCACAATGCCGTTCAACTACTCCATGATAGCTGCACTAGGAGAATTTAGTTCTGAAGAAAGAGTTGCAGCGGGGCTTTCGTCTGTTAGACTTGACCAGCTCTCCACCTGTACACCCGGCTCAAACAGATCAACTTCTGATGTGAACAGCTGGTGGTGGATCTAAAGACCTTTCCTGGAAGATTTTCTGCCAGCAGCTCATTGCATACATTGGGAAAGAAGGGGGAAAAAAAATGCCGGGCAATTGATGCATGCTTGATCTTTTTCAGCGTTTTACATGCCCAGCTCATGGCAAACTTGTGCAAAACCCATCAGAATTCAATAGTAAACACTGTCTTTAGGAAAGTAATCCCAAAGAAAAGCATCACCCCCACTGCCGAATTGTAAATGAGATCATCTCCGGGCTCAGCAGGTACTCGGAATTGCTTCTATAAATACACAATTTCATTCTTTCCAAGGAAATATGCTGCATGATTAATAGTTCTACCTGTCACAGGTGGAACATTTTTAATCTTTTTGAATACCCCTATGCAACCCTTTTTTATCTAAAAAAAAAAAAAAAAATACATAGCCAGAAAAAAAAAAAAGGGCAGGAATGCTCAAGGAAAGGATAAGAAAATAATAATTTCATTTCAGAGGACAAGCACCTTTTATTTATTCACAGGACATAACAGAAATACTTGTCAAGTCTGTTTTCAGAGGGCCTCGGGCACAGGAGTTGGCATTCGTTCAGATCTCCTTCACTGATATCTTGTTGATATTATGTTGATGTTGCGGTTGACATTTATGTAAAGGGAACGTAGGTGAGATGCGAAACACAAACAGATACTTGACAAGCCGAGGAGCCCTCTAGCTATAACTAATCATCTGAGTCGTACATTCACCGTGTC
>JAOVVA010000026.1:2945108-2971079 GCA_028565275.1 Leiocassis micropogon
ATAATAATAATAATAATAATAATAATAATAATAATAATAATAAATCAAGATGCCTCTCATCAGGTCTTAAAAGTCACATCATAATCAAATATTCTTTGTCAGACCAGCAGGATTGCAGATTTTTGAGCTTTGCTAATCCTTTTCCTGGCCCCCTTTTTTTTTTTTTTGGTGGGTATAATTGGCATTCTGGCTCATCGACTGATTACGGCTGGTACGCTGTTGAGTGATAATTCGCAGGGAATCATTTAGCCGTGTTTGTTGAAACTGCAGGGAAGCTCAGCCGGTCCCACTGTGCTGAATTAACGAGTCATTGTTTCAAAGCTTAGCCTCAAAATTTAGATCACCGCTGAATCATAGCACCAATTCACTCGAGGGCCAATCAATAGACCATAGTTTCCCTTAGTACCTCGTGAGCAAATATTGTTCCCTTGTTCATGAAAACACACACTCGCACACGGCCATGCGGACAAAAAGCCAGTCTGAACGTGGTGAAAAGAGTTGGCAGAAAGGAGACGGCGAGAAATGGAGGTGAAAGCGAGGCTCAGATGGAGCGATTAAGATGGCGGAGGACGAGCGGCTTGGCACACCAGCTGCCAGGTCTGTGCCCGCCGCATGGCGCTGGCTTAGAGCGGGTAGCCACACACCTGTACAGTCTCACACACTGAGAAGCTTTTATTAACACTGCACTGACTGTGTGTGTGTGCAAGTTAGTGTGTGAGTGGGTGTGTGAAGAAAAAAAACAAACAAAGAAACACAGAGAAGCAAACAGTTGGATTCGGAGGACGTGGCACTCAGTGTCTTTTTTTTATTTCTACACATGCTGGGTTAAAATTTTTTAAATGAGAAGGAGAACTCAAGAAACATTTCGGGTTTAAGGCGGCGCTCATGAGAGCACGGGTGCTAATCACCTGGGGAAGTTTATGCTAGCTAACGAAACAGGATAACAATTTAGCTAGTTAGCATGTGGCCTTATAGGTTTGTAAATCCATAGTTACAAGGGAAATGCTACAACAAAACAGTCAGAAATCTTTTACTCAAAAGAATTTCCTCAGATGTGTTGCCAAATGAAGAAGGACATTTTACATCTAGCCAATTACCCTTCGATTAGCATCAGCACCAAAGTGAACAGTCATGAAACCAGCCGCAACTCATTAACTCTACTCATACACAAATATGAATGCAGAAGTTTAAGATAGCTCCTGACTATGGATTGTAACTTGGCGTAATTAGCATGTACGCATTAATGCCTTAATGGAGACAATAGGAAATTATAGTGACAGTACGAACGCGATATAGCTAGTCAGAGATAGCAACATTTTCCTTACATTTTCTGATAAAGTACCAAACTAGAATCCCAGTCTGCATCAAAAACAAACCAATCTGTTACATGTACAGTATGCGGCTAGCTAAAATGTACCATGTTGAAAACAAGACAAAACAACCAGAATTATTACCATTTAAATCAAAAAGGAATGATTTGACACTGAGCTGAAAAATATGGAAAGCTGAGGCTAGCGACTGATTTATGCTATACTTGGCTAGTAAGCATGTAGATATTGTTATCGAAAAGTGGTATCAAAAGTTTTCGAGTCTAGTTTTGTAGCACACCAACAGATGGCAGCACAAGGCTGTACCCACAGGCACAGAGAGCACCGACCTTCATACTGTAAGTCAGTGTGCCAAAAGTCATCGTCGTGTGTACACGTGCGTTACCACGTCTGCTATTTCATCACGGGAAGACAGCGAGATCAGTAAGACCTTCAACAAGATCAACCCGCAAAAATGTCAAAACTATTCAGTAACTTGTGCATGATGATTTCTGGAGAAGAGTCCACAACATTGCTGGCATTGTTGATGTGTCATATGTGTCATATGCCAAGTTCGTTCCCATGCTGCTGACCCAGGAGTGGAAGGAACATATCGTCAGAGTCTGCCAAGAACGCTTGCCGTGGATGACCCTCCCTTCATGTCGAGGATCATTACTAGTGACGAAACTTGGCCATGGTCGAAGCAACAGTCTTCACAGTCTTCCATCATCTCCATGACCGAAAAAGGCGAGGCAGGTGCATGATCATTTGCATGCATTGTGTACCGGGAATTCGTCCCCAGGAGGCAGACTATCTATAGAGAATTCTAATGCTAGGTTTTAGGGTGTCTGAAGACCTCATATGTCTTGTAAATATTTACTTCAGATTTAAACCATAGTAAATACCATAATATGCTATACTATTATACCTTAGACATTACCATTGTAGGCACCATAGAACTTTATAGAGTACCATGGTAGGTGCTGTGGCACTTTATTTGGTACCATGATAGTACCATGGTATGTGTCACAATACTTTAGCCAATAAGTACCAAGGTAGGTTTCTAATATGGTTTGTTTGTACACCACACTCTACCATATTAGATACGTTAGTACATAATACAGTACTGGTATGGTATGGTACAGGAAGTACTAGAGTATTGTATTTAATATTAAAAGTTTCAATGTACATTTTTGCATTTAATTAATATATAAAATATCCATTATTATAAGTAAACATGTATAACGAGTTTTGACAATTTCCTGGTACATGTTTTATAGTTCTATGCTATGATATAAGGTAAGACCGTGTACCATACTATAGTTCATGTACCGTTGTACCAAAGTATGTACAGTACCATGGTACAATACTGTACTATAGTGTAGTACATGTACTATATAAGCAAATACTGTAAATACCATAGTACAATATACTTGGGATCATCTACAAATCATTAGAATTATAATTGCCCTCATTTACCCAAACATAAACTCACACTTTATTGTTATCAAGGTATAATACTAATATATTTTTTAAATAATTATATACTGTTTCTTTTTCCATCCATGTTGCACTCCAGCAGGACAAAAATTGCAGCCTTAAACCGACCCGAAAAAAAAACACTAGTTATAATACGAGAAATAACACCACTAAGGCAGAGTACATGAAAAAAGTGAGATGAGATTTAAATTAGTCAGTAAGCAATATTAAAACAGGAAATGGAAACCCCACGGGCATAATCACACAGTCACTTAAGAGCTCATTTTCGAGTTTGGATATGGAGACATATTGTGTATTTTACCTCATTGTGATCCTTGTAGACACGTAGAGATTCCAATTTAATTGGAAAGGCCTGTGTACATGCTTCTACAACTGTACAGTTTGCATAATTAGAGAACTCACTCTGCCTCTAAAACAGCTGTACAGAGGGGAAAAAAGTGAATTAGGGCAAAATAATAACTCTAAAGCTTCTGTATTAGCATGTCTAATGTTTGGAGAAGGACTAACTTCCATTCAGATGGGAAAAAATAAGGTACTTCCTAACAGTTTGTAGCACTCTATGTCCATGGAAGTAGTCTTAGACTTTCAGGAGCTAATGTACAAGATCATGCAGTCAGGGTGATGCTGATAACGCTGCAAGAGATTTTGACAGGTTCAACTGAGGACCTTAAACTCTGAACACACTCTGTCTTGTTCACACTGAGACAGTATTCCAGCCCTGCAGGGATTTGTTAAACATTTAGAGGAGACCTGGGCATCAATTATGCATCAAAGTAATTGTTCATCTCCGGAAACCTTCGCATACCAGGCGAGGCGGAGTCGGTGCCAGCATCTCGGCTCCGCTCGCCTTCGCTACACCTCGATCGGGAGGGGCTGAGGAGGAATTTAGCACTGTTTCTCTCGCACTTAATGCTGACGTGCGAGGATTTGCACCGCAGGCAACGTCTGACGAGCTTGCCGTGAGCTTACAGCCAGGGTGAGAAGGGGCTCGGGTTGAAGCGGCGCCATCCGCCATCCAAGCTGCCTTTTTAATTACTGACACGGCTGTGAGAAAATTCGCAAGTTCACGCTACATTTCCTCTTTAGCGGAATAGATTTGTTATTTGACAGTGTAGGAACATGATGTGTTACACACGCATGAAAAGACATCTCATGACTTAAGAAAAAGTGCTGTCCAACTTTTAGACAAGTCACAAGATGGAGGCACTATTTTTGTATTTATCTTTAAAACATATCAAATAAAATCTATATATTTTTTTTCATTTTTGAAAATCATTCCCTTTTTTGTTTTTGGAGAGGCCTGGGAAGGGGTGTGGGAAAAAGGTTTAAACAAGCCAATTAGTCGCCTCCCCCCCATTGTGACCTCATAAAAGAAAATTATTGTTCCTGATGTGTTGCTCAGCTCTGCTGTTTTCATGAGGAGTGTGGCTCAGAGGTAACACATTTTCATAGACACCGAAAGGCCACATTCAGAGGAGGAGTAAAAAAAAAAAAAAAAGAGTTTGAGGTATTAAAAATGCATTATCTGAGGGTTATTTCAGCTGGAGTGCTAACACACACACACACACACTTAGATGAAGCTCTGAGACCTGTGTTCACTTGTTAAAGATATAGTAAAATATAAGACCTTTAAACCAACTTATATATGATTTGTTTATTGGATATGGGCTGGGCTATAACATGTAAAACCAAACAAACATCCTCATTAGTGTGTTATTCAATTGGTTTGTGGCTAGTTAGCTTAATTAGATGTCTGTGAGGTTTCACCAGCGCTAGTTGTAAACAAATTCCTCTCCTGCTCCTCCTCGCAATTATTTCTAGTAAAAAAAACAAATTTAAAGAAACTCTTGAGCTTGTATCTACAAGAGGGAGTCAAAAATGATCCACACTCTGGCTGTTGAATTTATTTTAATTAACGTTTTGAAAAGGCAAATACATAATTTTTTGAAATAATCTCCTTGCTTTTTCAATACACTTTGTGCATCTGTCAACAAGCTTTCATATTCCCTCATCAAAAATGGTTTAGGCTGAGCTGTGAGCCACAAATACACTGCCGTCTTCACTTCTTCATCAAGTGAATTCTCGTCCTCGTAGGCTGATCAGGACTATAGGGAGGATGATTTAACACCTCAAAATGAAGTTTTGACCGTCAACAGTGTGGCAGAAGTATGTGGATGTGCATCGCCATGCAAAATCAAGACACCTTTGGACACCCGAAGTGTATTCTTCAGTTCTTGTGAAACCTTTTTCACTGAATGTTCCAATACTTCTGGCCCTTGAGAATGCCAGCAAACTGTAAGCATTGATGAATTTTCCAGCTGATGGTTGACTTTTAAACTTTTTCTCAGTTGGCAATTGAGGACGATTCTCTTTAATACACTGGTAGTGATGAATCTGTGTCTCTATATTGATTATCTTTAAGAAAGTTTTACCTTCTATAGAGTATCTGGGAGTATAAATTTTGTTTGCAGATATCCAAAACGTTGTTTTGGCACCAGGTAAGAAAAAAACACAAAAAAACGAAACGCTGCTCTTCTTTCGTGCAAATCATAAGTATGGCAGTCACAAATGAACAGATTTAACACGTTCACACCTGCACAGCAGTGAGTGGGGAGACTATGGACAGGGGTAGCTCGGTGGTTCAGGCATTAGCCTACAGTTTGTAAGGTCCCAGGTTCAAATCCCATGACCACAAAGTTGGTCTGCTCAAATGTATACTGAGATAAAAAGAATCTAAGTTGCTCTGCATAAGGATGTCTGCCCAAATGTTATGTACCCTTGTCGATATATTATAACAGAAAATGAATGAAATCTTTGAAAAAGTAAGAAAGTAGCTGAGACTGTTGGATCTGCTGGTCTAGTACTTGCTTTGCTAAACTTCCGACAAAGCTAGTACATCTAACATTTTTTTCAGTGAGTCACACTTCTTGTTGAGTTATTTAATTAGTTTTTAGCTAGTTACAGTGGCTTAAATTGGTGTCTCATAAGTTCTCCCAGCTCAAGTCGTTAACAAATTTCCTCTGAAGTTTAACTGGTGCTGTTGCTTACAGGTCTGAAGTAAAAGCATGTGCTAATTGGTTAGTTTTTTTAATGCTCATTTGTGGTTGTTATTTTTCCTGTTGTTAGTTTATTTGCAAATGCTTTGATTAGACTAGGCTTCTTGCTATGATTATAACCTCATAAAATCGAGTGCTAGATGTGGCTTTCCAACAACATGAGGGAAGAAATAAGAAATGTTTCTTCTTCTCTTCTCATTGTAAATTAAAACTTTGTGTTATTTTTTTCCATGATGTTAATGCAGAGAATGATTTGAATTATTTTAGGTTAATCTCTGAACCTGTTTTTTCCCATCATTTGTGGGGAGAAATGAGTCACGCTGATGCTTGCGGGTGGTGCTTGTGTATCCGCAGAGTTAATTCCTTATCCTATCTGACGTGAGATCGGATAATGTCGTTGGATCCTTATTATCTTTGATTTGTGTGTGTGTCTTAAGTTTAATGTGATTATGAGGTTTTACTCAGCAGGTGTGTCTGTGCTTTTGTTCTTGTTCTGTTTTCCATCAGTGTGCTTTGTGACCTGTGGACAAGGCCGGGTCTGAACCCCTACACGTACACTAGCTCCTCGCCTCCCCTCCCTAGTGTCCTGTCAGAACTTTGCTAGTAGTCATGGTGGGTAAAATCCTCACAGGGTGACATACTTTGCAGTGACAACTAATATTAATCAAGTGTGTTTTAGGAGGTGTGGGTCATGCTTGAGGCTTTTTTTTTTTCCCTGTGTCCTTCGCAAAAAAATATACTGTAGCATTCACTTCGAGATGCTTTCGTCTCTAGAGGGCAGAGCGACTGTGACTTTCCACATGCTAATGGGACTAAAAATGTATTGATATTTTTAATATAATTTTCACTTATACTTTGTCATGATTTAAAATAGCTAAACTAAAGGCTAAAAGCATCTGTTATAAAGTAGCCAGCTACTACGAAAGGTGCATAAGTATTACACTAAATGTACAATATTTTGTTAAACTAAGAAAAATGTACTTTAAGTAATGACATACCATAAAAACTTTTTTTTTTTTTTTGTCTAGAAAAAACATTCTAGGTAACTACTTTATCTAAAAAGGTTATTGTTTGGAAAATTAGCTAAATTCCTACAATGCTACTAAAATGCACTTAAGCTAACTTGCTAACTTTAATGCTCATTTGAGGTTTGGATGTTTCCTGTTTTTAGTTTAGTTTGTGAGTGCTTTGATTTGACTAGGCTGCTATGATTATAACCTTTTAAAATTGAGTGCTTTGTCAGGATTTAAAATAGCTAAGCTAAAGCCTAAAAGCATCTTTTGTGATAAAGTAGCCAGCTACTACAAAATGTGCATAACTATTACACTGAATGTACAATATTTTGTAAGTAAGAAAAATGTACTTAAAATAATTAAAATAATTACATACAATTTTTTTTTTCTAGAACATTCTAGGTAACTCTAGGTAGTGTTTTGAAAAGTAGCTAAGCTCCTACAATGCTAATAAAATGAGCTTACGCTAACTTTGCTAGGGTTTGACTTGGATTTTTACAGACTCTATGCACTTAAGAGTAGATCACTCACTAGCAATTTGCCTAATGGATTTTATTACACGATAGTCTAATGCTTAACTAGTTGGCTATCTGATACTAAGTTAGCACTGCTAGATTTTACCAAAGTTACCTAGGTTAAAAAAAAAAAAGAAAATAGCTAGTGCTAAAGAGGTAACTTTAGCTAAACTGCTGACTCATTGCAGCATCGCTGTAAACTTGCCAAATCATGTCAAAAATCTCTGAACAATTACAAATCCATCGAACAAGCAGCCTTGTGCTGCCTTCTGTTATAAAACTAGTCTTAAAACTTTTTAATACCCACTCATATGCTAATACTAATTCTATTACTAAAATATTTTTGTTTGATAGTTTAAGGGTGTATATTTACACTGTTTGTTTTTACTACTACGTGATTATGAAGTAAACAGGAGTTGGTCATTTTGCATAACATAAAAATTATAGGTATTTATCAATGTTTTTGCTCTATCTATCTATCTATCTATCTATTTATGTTTTTGATTTACTGTATGGTTGGGGCTTACATAAGAAAATCCTATATTCACTTCTATCATTCAATGATTTGTGTTGGAATCAGTGAATCATACTGTTAATTAATGAGACTCTCTTCCTTTCCCAATTCCTGTCTGGATCAGTGAATCATCCTCTTTGCTTAGTGCCTTATGTTTAAATCAGTGAATCATTCATGAATATGATTCTGTCCTCTTTTGTTCAGTGAATCACTTTCTGTATTAATCAAATATCTGAATCAATAAATCATTTTGTTCAGGAATCAAATTCCGTCCTCGTTCTTCAGTAAGTCAGAGTGTGAATTGGTGAATCATTTTTTAATGAATGAGATTCCATTAAATGACAATAACTTGCAAAGTACCCAGAATTGTAGACTGCGTTGACAATAAGAGAATGTTAAGCAGAATAATCAAATCAAAGTTTGTATGCTCTTAAAAATTTGTTAGTCCTGCACGATCTCTATCCATCCATCTAGAAACCTCTGTAGTAAAACGCGGCACCATGGAGGCCAGTGGTTACCATTGTATTTATTTCCAATTTTAAGACTGTGGTAGGACCTCCGGGCAATATTCACACATGCATTCACAGACTACAGGCAAATTAACACCTGTAAGCTTAATCTGCATGTCTTTGGATTGTGGGAGGAAACCAGAGAACCCGGAGTAAACCCACCAAGCACGGGTGTACACCCCATGTACACAAACTTTGACGTGGGAATCCCTGGAGGTGCAAGGCATCAGTGCTAATCACTAAGCCATCACGCCACCAGTCCTGCATGATATTTTTACAATATGACAAATACAGTTTAGTACAGTTCTCTTCAAAATCAGGAAAAAGTAAAACACCAACCTCACCTTTTAACTCAACTTTTCAGAATATAAAAAAGCTTCCCACTGGTGGTAGCGCCAAGGGCGTAGAGGATGTAGTGCACCTTGTAAAAAGGTACATAATTGGCCTTCAGGGACTGTTTTACCTTTGAGGCTGTGTTTATATTGTACCTCAGGGAACAAACATCGACCTGTACAGTACTTAATTTTTTTATTTTTTTTCTGCTGAACTTGCAGGATTCATTATAACACAGAGCTGTTTTCATAATTCTCGATTCTGATTGGCCCAGAGATTGGTGATGAGTTATCAGCAGATATGTATCTATAATTCCACCACAAGACAAATCACATGTAATGTGTTGATTTTAATTTGTGGTTTCTATTGAACAGCTTGATTAGTGGGAGTCTGTACTGTATGTTTTTTTTTCTTCCAGAGATAAGACTTTAGGTCAATTTTATTTGGAAGGAGTCTCCAGTGCAAGAATTTTTTAAGAGTCAATGATGCAATGCTTTTAAGTTTTCTACAACAGGAACGTCTTTTATTATGAATATGTATTGTTTAATCATCATCATCATCATCATTGTCATCATCATCATCATCTTGGGTAAAAGAGAAAATGTCCAAGATCGACACACACTGCTTGATTTAGCACACACTTGCCAGGTATGAGAAAAGCAAACTATAAAGCCAGGATGGATTTGACCTGCAACACTAAACTGAGGCACATCAGGGGTCAAATCCCATATAGAGGCCGTGTAACACTTCACCCTGTCTCTTGGCGACATGCTTAACTGCTCTCTTTTTTCCAGCTGGACCAGACAAAGGCATATCCCTCTGGCTGTGTGTTTGTGTATGTGTATATGTGTGTGTGTGTGGGCAGAACACACTGTGGTTCCTCTCTCTTTGTCCCTGCTCCATTATTTAGAGGTGATTGTGTAGGTGAGAGACCTGCACTAGGGGCTGTCATACAGATGGACAAAGCAGTGTGTGTCCTGGCAGTGTTCGAACCCCCGCCTTGATCCGAAACACAAAACGCACTCGCCAAACACACACACACACACAAAAAAAACAATCCAATAAATTGCAGTCTAAAAGGCACTGAATCTCCAGCTCTGATATCAGTCAGATCTATTCCCAGCTTTCACGATTAAGGACCTCGAGTTGATTAAAGAGCAGGTGCACTTTCCTTTTCCAACGTTTTTCTTTCTATTAATCTCCTTCCTGTTTCTCGGAAAAGCAGCGTTTCCATTACAGCGCTTGGCATCAGCGGCACTGGTTTTCAAACGGTGCTCCGAAGCCTGAACGTCATTCATGAATTATTTAAAAGTAAAGAGCTGTCTAGTTTCCAAAGTGCGCAAGTAAACAAAAGCTTCACGGTGGCCTGCTTTCGACTCCGTGACTCCGTGTGCAACGTTTCCTTTCGCTGCTTGTACTGTAATCCTTGCACATGTGGACGCCAAATGATCACGGATCGTGCAAACAAGGCTGAAATTTGGCTCGCTATGAAAAAAAAGATATATATATATTTACAGTATGTATATACAGTATATACTGTGTGTATATATATATATATATAATAAAATACTGTATATTTTAAAATAAAATATATAATAAAATACTGTATATATACAGTATTTTATTACACATGCTCAGCCTGCTTACTTCTTTTGTCCTTTTACTCAGCCGAAGAGGAAGAGCGTGAGCCCCTTTGGAAGAAAACAAAAGGCTGAAGAGAGACAGAAAGAGGAGAGAGGAGACACAAGAGCATCTCATCTCCGGTTCTAGTTCGAGTTGCCGTGAATGCGCTCGATGGATTTGTAATTGTTCAGAGGCTGCAAAGTAATGGGATCACTTAGAAATAAAATACAAAGTCAGACAATGGTAATTTAATAGGGTTCTTTTGGGCATGATAGCGAGCGTAAGTGTGTGTCTGAGAGAATGTCTGTGAACGTAAGTGAGGAAGTTCAGTTTTTCTTCCGTGTGTAGGCTGTAGTGTGGGGGTTTGATTTTCCAAGGGAATCAATGAGAATGGCTTTATACAATTTGAAGCTTTTAGGGTTTGGGATGGGGGTTCGAGTTTTCCTTATAATTTCATGTCTCAAACACAAAAACTAAATGGAACTACACTGCTGTGCTTGTCTGAAATTGTGTAAATGTTCTCAGGTAAATATGAGGGCTGTTCAAGTCAAACTGGGACTTTTGAGCAGAATAACAGAATGAGAGTAAAAACTCCCTTTATTTCTCTTTATAATCCCCTGCTACACTAATGCACTTTCACTAGCGCTTGCACACTATGAGGTTAGAAAGTGTTCCCAGTACACCGGAGCCTTGATTGGACTGCCTGCCTCATGTCTGAAACACCGGCCTCCCAGGAACTCCTTTAATGTTTCCCCAAACATGTGGAAATGGCTGGGAGCGAGATCAAGACTGTACGTGGGATTTGGCAATGTGCAAGTGGTGTGTACAGTTCTTCTGCAAGTTGGCGACAAATTATCCATCGGTTTTTAAAGGATCACTGAATGTTCACGGGAATGACTGCAGTGGGCTCTCAGCCACCTCGACCGGAAACGTCATTTATGGACATACAGCTTTCTTTAAGTCTTCTGTGAATGTCAGTTGGATTTACGCCTTCATTCACCAGAAAGTTCATCACCATAGCTCCCAGTTTGATTTGAACACCATGTGTATACATACTGTGCAAAATGCTTTATAATGATCCATTGTACATCATCCTGGGATTTTTTTTTTATGATTTTTTTTTTTTAATATTGCTTTAATGTAGTCATGAATGTATAAAAGCTATCTTTAATAAACTGAAATTCTGGGGAATAAAACACTCCAGAATTGTGCTGAAAATAAATAGCAATCCGGCTTCATTACTTTTTCCTATTACCGAGATGCTGATTATTTTCTTGTAGGAGTGCTGTACATCCGAGAGTGTTTTATTCTTCCTGTATGGCAGAAACTCGCCTTCATAATTGTCTTCAGCTGTTATGATGATGTCATCCTCATCCTCTTTTTTGAAATCTTCATCTAAAATACTTTAATTCATATCGCATCTGTCCATATCTAGCTATTTAGCTGTGCAACATCAGAAGCTTCTCCTTTGAGCTATCGATTTTCTCTCTTTCCCGTCTCTCCGACTGCTCGTTTTTTAGCAAGCCGTGCTCCTTTGTTTGTCGGTCAGGTCACTGCGTTTTGCTCACTTCGCTCCTGTGCACGTGCATCTCCGTCTGCAGGTCATTATTACGGATGGAGCCCGAGTGGCCACTTGGTTAGGCTTAAAAAACTTATGCAACCAACCAAGTGTTTAAACAAATGAAGGTCATGAGGAGCTCATTCTTATTTTTTCGAACGGCTTTTTTTATTTAGTTTGAACACATTTGCTTATTCATGAGTATTTGGGATCCTACAGCGATCTCTGCGGGAGGATTATTTAGATAATGGCGCCCGTCGTCACTTGAATTGTGCATTAGAGATATTAGCAGGAGGTTTGAAATCATGCTTGGGGATATGATTGCCAAAAGCATGATAGCACAAATAGGACATTGTAAGTTTATGCGAAGACTCGTGTCTGTTTATATTTGTTTAATTTGTGAACATTATAATTCTCAGAGTACACTTATAACTCTATTACAACCATGTGCTGAATCCTAGCCTTGACTATTCTCTGGGATTATTGCTGTCAGAATCCTAACAAGTAACTGATTTGTTAACATCGGGATAATGTTTTGCGCCTCGCTGATGTCTCAGAGATTCTCAGGAATCGGTTATGAAAGTTTCCACCTCTCCAGCACTAGATCATGAAATATACAGTGCTTTGCTGCTAAACCATGTCGAACAGGTCTTTAAAAAAATACAAAAAAAAAATTATAATAATTTTTTTAAATAAAAAGGTAATTAATGAAACAAAGTCAGCATTTTTGTAACAATGCTTTGAAGATCCTTGAGTCATTCCTACAGAACCACCCAGGGTTCTTCTGAGCACTTTGACTGTCGCACCTACTTCTTTTTTGCATGCAGCTTCCATTTTGTTTAATGTCTGAAAAGCGATCGCTTATGTAATGTGCAGGTTTCTTTTCATGTATTTGTACTGAGTCAATTATAAAGTCATAAATAAAATGTAAAAAACTTTTTAAAAAGTAACAAAAATCACAGGGTGACTAAGACCTTTGCACAGCACTGTATGTATACACACATACAAGTTTGAAATATTTTAGTGACTAGGTTCTTTGAATCTCGTTTTTGATCAGAAATAAAATTAAATGTTACATTTTCAATAAAAAGACCCCCAACACGTATATATACACAAATTATTGGCTATAGTTCCAGTAATGAAAATATTACAATGCAACTAAGGACATATTATAATAAACAGAATGAGCAGCTCATCTCTCATATCTTCTAGTCTGAGTCATTTGTTCTTTTGAATCTATTGCACTGCATAGATGAATGATTTGGACCAAAAGACTCAAAGATAACTACTCATTTCTGTTTTCTCTACGTAACCTACGGAGGTTTTTCGCGATGCTTTGCGGATGAGCGCCCAGTAGAAAAGACTCGTTCAAAAAGAACGAATCATTCATGAACGACCCATTACTAGTACACATTTAATAAACTACAGTAGGAAGCAATGGTACACTATGTGGACTGGACTGTATAGTGATCCAACTGTGGCAACCCACCTGTGATGGGCTCGAACCCCCCGACCCTCCAATCTGCAATCCAGAGCTTCAACCACCTGAACCATTACTGCCCCATATTATAATCACGATAATATACTCACATACAATATTATTATACCATAGTGTTGTACAATTTTATAACACAATTGGTCGGTAGGCATTAATTATTTTCCTTTCTACATATCAATTTTTTTTCTACACTTGAGATAGCAACCATTCACATTTTCCCAGCACATAAGTGCACATATAGAGAGCTTGCACATTTCCAGTCAGGATGTAAAACAGCGAAACAGGGTTTGTTTGGAGCAGCTCTCCCAGCCTAATGAAGTGCTTGAACGGTGTGTCTGCAGGCTAATTGCAGGAGCTGCGCGTAATTTGTAACTGGAAGGCATGTTAATAATTCAGCCATTGCGGGTTAAAAACCGGCTCTGCAGATAACCCGGATAGCATGTTTATTGTCCGAGGCCACTGCAGTATCATGTTGCAGCTAGCTGTAACAGACCCGCAAACTCTATACACCAGAAGTCATGGCTTAATTTCTCATCATTGTGCTCCCACAAACTGCTGGAGAAGAGTCGACATTCCATGTGCATATAATAAAGTCATCATCTATGTGTTGTTATGGGTAAAAAAAAACTCACCCAAAGCTCTTATGGTGTCACAGTTTAAAAGTGTTTTAAAAACAGCTATACACGTTATGTTTTGGAAGCAGTGTGCACCGCCGCAGTCCTGACACTCGCGCTACTCAATTTCCCACTTTCGCCGGGAGCTGAGGTGTTTATTTACTTCCAGTGTTTGGCGCTGAGGCGGAAGACAGGGAGGGAGGGGAGGGTGCAGGGAGTGTGATCATTCGGAGGCATTCATCTTGCCGCAAGAATCGTGCAGCTTCTCCGAGTCTGGCTAATTAATGCAAATATCCAGCGTGCGAAAAAGGAGTTGGCAGAAAGTTGAAAAAGTCAGCTAAGGAGTGACGCCAGCCGTGCGCCATTCGGATATAAATGTGTGGGCTGCAGAAAACAAGCTGCGAGGAACATTTCTTCGTGAAAGTGGGGGGAAAAAAAAAGAAAAGTAAACCCAGCGAACATGGTGAAAACGATTGCATGCTTAATGAGGAGCTGAATACTGCTTAGAGCGTGAACTAGTTCCACATATGAGGGTTGAGTAATAACACGGGTCAAGATAATCACCATTAGCTTCTAATTGTGTTGTAATAATTAGAGAAAACATCATCTATTGTGTTTATTATGAATAGCTCTGTGTATTTAAAATTGTGACTGTAATTTCCATTTACATGCTTTTGGGTAGAGGAAAAGTTTTTTGCTCTTTCAAATTAAAGTGGCATTCATTTTGTCCTACTGTAAATGTGTATATGGATGTCACCTAACTACTAAATTGTACTTTTCCCATTTGCTTCGGTGATACTCTCAGGTACCTTTAGTACATATCCTGTGTTGTACCTAGAATGGTGCAAACATCAGCCAATAAAATGGCTTTTTAGAATGTTGACTGATTTCCAGATTACCTACTGTACAGTATGTTGATATGCTTGACTGTCTTACATAATAGGCAAAAGCACAAAAGATACACCATACCTCCGCTGAATCTAAGCAGACCTGACAGTAGCTTTGTGAGCTAGCGAACTGCAAAGAAATTAATTTTGGTGGATAAAATACAAGTCGTGTTATTGCTCAGTCTAAGAATGTAATATATTCCAACACCAAAGAGTCCCAAGTTGATAAAACACCTCTGAAACATGCCTAGCTCATAATCACGGCCGTGCACATCTTCTAAATGATTGGATTCTATACATTATTTCTGAACTAGGCATTGTTCAGAAAAAGGAATAGTATGGAGAAAACACATGGCGAATAAAAAAAAAAAAAAAAAGTATACCATGTTTACTGCTAACAAGCTACTATGGCAGACTGAGACACTCCTCCAGGGGTAGAACATACAGTATCTGTTATAGAGAGCATTTAATTGGATGATCATGAATTCTGGTCTATTGCATCATTTCTCCTTACCCGATAAACTATTATTTAAAAAAAGACAGACCTATACTATGGGAGGCATTCAAGTCAAACTGGGACTTGTGATAAAATTACTGGTGAAATACGGAAAATAATTCAAACACAGTACATTGATGAGACTCGCAGCTGCAGTAAAACATTTGAATTCTGTATAGGTTTTAAAGGCTGTAGGTCCATAAAAGATGATGATGATTCCAGCAGAGGTGGCTCAAAGCCCACTGTAGTCATTCCCGTGAACATACAGCTAGTTTAATGTCTGATCCTTGAAAACCAACGGACAACTTATTGCCTGTCTGTGGTAACTGTACAGTATACACAATCATTCACCAACACCACTTGCACATTACAGGAATTTGGCTGGAGTTATTGCTACATACTTCATAAAATCCTGACCTTTCTACAAGTCTTTTTGTTTGTAGCATTAAAGGAGTTCCTGGGAGGCCAGTGTTTCAGAACGAGGCAGTACTAAGAAAACATTGGGATGAGTACATTAGTGTAGCAGGGGATTATATAGGGAAATAAAGGGAGTTTTTACTCTCATAACTGTATTCTGCACATTCAAAAGTTCTGCTTTACTTTGAACACTCTTATATTTCAAATATAAAGTTAGAGTTTATTAAAAAATGGTACAAAAATGTCTCTCAACTCAGTTCTTGGTCTCCCACTGAGTTGGAGACTGATTGAGCAGCCAAGTGCAAAGCACCATAACTGTCCCCCAGTGCCTCTTTGAAGGAACTCGTCTGGTGGGCTCCTCCTAGCTAACTACGTACAAAATTACACGTGAATGATGTCTATTTATCCTGTTGGAGTTCCCATCAGGTTGAGCTGCCATGGGTGACATATAAGAGGCTAGGGATCATCATCTGTTATACAGTAGTCTGAGTGGCATCAGTTTTTGTTATTTTGAAGCATTGGAGCCAATACTACTATTACAGATCATCATAAGCAATAAATCTTTATATTTAGACCTTTATTTGAATATCACTGATCTATGGGGTAAGAGCTGGAATTTTACCAAGCAAACAAGCGTTGCAATAATGCCAGGGTAACCACTGTAAGCCGTCACCTTCAAAATGATATAATACCCCATTCCATTGCTTGTATTTCCATGTGTGAGGTTGGGGTGAAAATTGGGGTGAAGCTTGCCTTTGGCACCAGAAAGGCATATTCTTTCCAGACCTATTGAGCACAGTGTTAGAGAAGAGACTATCAGAAACGTCTTTGATACTTTACATGGCATACTGACAAAACTGATGATCCAACCATGATTTCTCAAGAACGTATTTACCATAGTACACAAGTAGTGTTGCTTTGTCACAGATCCAGGGAGTCAGGTTCAATCTTTGGCAAGGGTCAAGATGTATGGATTTCTGCATTTTCTCCCAATGGTTTAGGTTATTCCCATGTTTCTCTGGTTTTCCCCTACACTTGGCTTTGGATGTGTATACATGGTCTGTTCCCATCCAATTCAATACAGCATATTCTGCTCAGGTTTCCAGTGATAGCCTTCCAAATCCATCATAAACCTGACCAGGACAAAGATAAATGAATTGCGTCTACCCACCTAGACTCCGAAACCAAATATTTCTCTTTGTCCTTCTCGACAATGTTGCTTTCTAAGGTGGAAAAACTAGGTGATCCTGGCAAGTATCTCAGCTTCTCATTTCCAGTTTTAGTCAGTCCAAGACACATTCACAGTTGAGTAAAAACTAAATCCATCTGCTGTGCTTGGCACCTCTTAATCCTTTTTTTTTTTTGCAAATAGCAGCTTTTAATACTGATCTCACCCAGGAAAGATAGTGGGGGAGGGAACTTGCAACAAGAAAGCTTAATGAATATTGCAATCAGAAAGTCTTGAAACAGAGGTTTTATTACAAGGGAGGTTGATATTCAGAGGTTCATATCTGTCCTGGAGGTGAATATGAAATGGTTATTCTGATCAGTGGGTGTGTTTGCCTGTAATGCAGGTGCTTAACCTTTTAACAGTTACATGATTTCAGATGGTGTTCTTCTTCAGTGTCTGACTTGTTCTGTCAAGTCAAAATATACCAAAGGACAAACTTTATTTCCATTTATTTAACATTTAAGTAGCAACTCATTTTTGGAATTTCTATATATGGAAGGAGTCTCAGAACAGAGACTTTAACTATAACTGGTTAAAAAGTGTCATTCGTGAAAAAAAAAAACTGCTCGACTGGTCAGGGATGGAGGAGGTCATGTTTCTAGACTAATATCTTTCCTGCCTCCTAGGTGGCGGAATGAACTTCCTCTAGATGTCCATACTGCTGAGTCACTGGCAATCTTTAACAATGACAAAAGTCCTATCCGTTTCTTAGGTATTTACTTTTACTTTTAAGGTTACTTTTAGATAGAAACCTAATGAACCAGTGTAAGGATATAATAATCCTTAGGATAGGATATAATATAATATAATAATAATGGAAACCTTAAAGTAACCTTAAACCTGTATGTAAGTTGCTCTGGATAAGAGTGTACGCTAAACGCCTAAATGTAAAGTAAATTAAAATTTTTTTTTAATTAAAATACATCCGAAAGTGGTATAGAGGTTTTCCCACAAATCCCACAATGATGCTTAAAAAGAATTATGAGTACACTCTGTTGATTCTTATATAAAGAAATTTTATTATATTTTTTATTTAATTTTTTTTGCTAACAGTCGCCAATGTCTGCTTGAGCATGTTGTGCTGTTTTGTTTATCATGCTTAAAGTCTGGGTGAGATCTGCGAGTTGCTGCAGGCACTTCTGCATCACAGCTGTCATCATGTCAAAACAATGTGTTCTCTACAAGAATTCCAGTCTTTCCAAAGCTCAGCTCTGCCCAGAGTCATAAAACGCAGCGAATTGAGATGTGTGTGGTGTCACACCTACACACGCATCAAATCTTTATGACTGCTAAAATATGTCACGGCGCTTATAGCTGCATTAAGTGCCCGCGGTGGGAGTTTAGTTCATTCGAAAATGTTGGAAGGAGGGCATCTGGAGTTCAGCTCCTGATATCTTAGGATACCGAGTTCTTGGACGGATCCTCCTGTATGGCACAAGAGCGCCACCCAGATGAGTACTGCACGCTTTTAAATAAGGTGCTGTCCAAACTTCAGATGACATACAGAATCATATCTGCATTAATTGCAATGGAGAACCTTTAGGAATCAAAGACCTACAGAAAATACTGAACATCTCATTGCATAGTAGATATTCATGACATTCATTACACTAGCTGAAGGATATATAACCCACTCTCCTTGAACACACAACCTGAACAGCTTGTATAGATGGGAGGGATGCTAGCTCAGCATGACCACCAAGCATGACACTCTCTGACCTTCCCTCCTGGGTAATAGATTATCTTTGGAATCCTAAACATAGCAGATTCATTGTCAGCTACATCATTTATCCATACATGACATGGCCCAAATACACTGGAACACACTGGACAAAGGTGAGCAAATTACAGTGCTCCTTTCTTAATATGTGGTTTTATACGAATCTCATGATAGCATTCCATATCCTTCGCTAACTTTAATAACCTTTTTTAACCATTTTTTGATCCAGGAATTAACATTTACTCAAAGATAATGAGTAACGTTTACCCAACACCTGATATAGATCACACCATTGTTCAATAGAACCAGCCTCCAGAGCCATGTTTTCAAGAGAACCAGGGATTGTTCCACTTGAACAAATGTGAAAGCAACATAGTTATTTAACAGTCCTTGAGTCTGATTGACACTGAATTGGGTTATTCGTAGAACACCTTTAGAAAACAGTAATATAACCATTCTTTGGTTCAATAAGCTCTATAGGTGCATTTCAGGTCTGACGGTCTAACAAAGGACAGAGTGACCCCTTCTTACATTTAGGCATTTGGCAGACGCTCTTATCCCTTCTGACCTTATCCCATTGGTAATGCCACATGTTACCAATAATGAAGGTTGATTTGTATTTGGGAAAATGTAAGGAGGATTACACCTTCTTGTGATTGTTGTTTGTTCTTTTTTTTAAAACACCTTTTCTCTTACTTTGTTGTAGCCAGAGAGAGAGAGAGAGAGAGAGAGAGAGAGAGAGAGAGACCAGTCAACTGACATATCATTTAAGGGCCTTGCTCAAGGGCTCAACATCGGCAACTAGCCAGATATTGGAGCTTGAACCTCCCACCTTCCAATCAGTAACCCAGTAATCCACAGCATTAACCGACTGAGCCACCACTGCCCCCAAATATTAGTTTGGGTCCTATTTCATGCTAGATACCTTAATTACTATCCTTAACATAATTATCAGAAATAAATGTTTTTTTGTTTTTGTTTTTTAAGGAAAAACACCTTGTCTGTGTGCATGGAGTTTGCATGTCCTCCCCATCATTGGTGGGCTTCCTCCATATGCTCTGGTTTCCCACTATAGTTCAAAGACATGCAGAGTAGGCTATTTGGTGTTTACAAAAGAGAAATAAACTGCCTGTAATGTGTGAGTGTTCCTTTGTGTGCTCTTGTGCCCTGCAATGAATTGGCACCCTAGTGCTTAGAGTCCCCTGGGATAGGCTCTAGGCCTCCTGCAACCCTATAGAGGATAAGCGGTATAGAGAATGAATGAGTGAGATGGTGGCCAGGTATTTGCTCTTTACACCCCTACAGCATTTGTACAACTAGCCAAGCCATGTCCATATCAGAATTCAAATGGTGTATCAAATCATACCCATCCATGCCAGTTGGAGACCCCACTTGGAGAACTACTCCTCCAGGCACCCAAACCTGATTTGGTATTCTGCCTTGCTGAATAATTTTTACCACAGGGTATTCTCAGACTACACTTTAAGATGCTAGTAACACCAACCCAATACAAAACAGCAGTGCTCTACAGTGCTGAAGAGTTTTCAAAATGGGAATCATGTTTGTCAAACCCATTCAGATTCCTTCTCCTTCAGTAAGATTTGGCTTTGCGTGGCCTCTGGAATGACAATCCGACCTTCCCAAAGACTCTACAGCCGTCCCACGAGGTCTCAACTGCTGCGGCTGAGCATCACAGCTTTGCTCCCTATAAAACTCCTGGCACTGAGAACAACTCTCAGCAGCTGTTGTTCTACATGCTTTCAGAAACCAAAAAAAATGAGAAGCTGTAAAACTCATCAACCTGATTTAACCTCCGAGAGTTGATTCATGATGAGACCAGAATGACCAGCTGAAGGTTTAAAAGCTGTTAACTGCTCGAACTGAAGATATGTTAATAACGACGTACAACAGCACACCACTGCATGATTCTGATCCAATAATAAAAAAAGAAAAAAGATACCACAATCTTGTGTTTAATCCCTAGTCCATGTGAGTAATAGGCCAGAGGCACATGAAAACGTCAAAAGATATTAAGTTCCAGAGCTTGGAGCTCCTGACAAGAACCTCACACTGGACATTCCTATCAAACACATGAGTGTAATAGAAAGAGCATGGTGGTGATTTTCCACTGCTCCTCTTATCATCTGTGTGAACGATCTGTGTATAGTCCAACACAAAGAAAAAAAAATCCGGGGTCACTCCACTCTGTGGAAGTCATTTGCAGTCGTCTCTACTTAACCAATTTGTTTTTCTCATTTGGTTCAGCTTCTCATAATTCATTTAGCTATTTGTGCTGGCTTTTGTGTGCGGAATACAGAACACAATCATTCTAACACCTTTGGCTCTAAGGATAGTAAAAACCCTTATTTCTCTGCCTGATTATCTATCATTTGTTCTTTAGCAGAGCAAAATCTAATAAATAAATTGGAAGGCAAGGCTTCAAATCGTGTAGGTTTCGCATTTAACCATACAGTATTTTTTCACATGTGAGTTATAAGGTTTCTCTCTCTCTCTCTCTTTTTTTTTTTTTTTTTTTAAATCCGAATGAATCACTTCAATCAAGCAAATTACTGAGGTGGACAAAAGTGCACTGCTAGAGTATGTGTGAATGAAATCAATCATCAAGCTTTTTTTTTTAAATCAGATGGAAAATACGGGGAAAAAAATAATATGTGAGGGTAAAATGTAAACGCATGCACAAAAACATAAGAGTCATTCAAGTCTTCATCTTCTATATTGCTCATCCATGGAACCCAAGCTCTCCCATCCCAGGAGACATAGGGCCCGAGATGAGGTACAGCCTGGACAGGGTGTGAATCCATTGCAAGGTGCACACACCTACAACGGGCAATTTGGGAACACCAATTAACCTAAGATGAAGACTTGAGTGCCTCTCGTATTTCTCGTGTTCTTATTTCGACTGTGGGAGGAAACCAGAGTACCCAGAGGAAACCCGTCAAGCACAACGAGAACACACAAATGCCACACACACAGCCTCGAGGCGCGAATCAAACCCTCAACCCTGAAGGTGTGAGGCCACAGTGCTAGCTGTTTTTTCTTGTGAATGAAGGAGTAAAAGCGATTGATATTTACAGAAGATTTCAAGCATACCACAGTGATGAATTTAAATGGTGCAAAGCCGTCCAAAGTGGCTTAGATCCCGCTGTTTCTGTGGTCCTTAAAAAATTGCCAGATCTTGCGGAAGAGATGCATGTCTGTGGGAACTGTACACATAATCATTCACAAACACCACATGCACGTTACAGGAACTCGGCTGGGAGTTACTGCCACATCCCCCATACAGTCCTGACCTCGCTCCAAGCCATTTCCACATGTTTGGGCCATTAAAGGAGTTCCTGGGGATTATATAAAGACATAAATTGAGTTTTTACTCTGACAACAGATTTCTGTTATTCTGCACAATCAAAAGTCCTGGTTTGATTTGAATGCCACTCATGTAAACGCTGTAGACTTTCACTAATTACTCCAAAGACAGAAGCATGTAATAAGTCGTTCCACGATGTACGTGACGTTTCCTATTATTCCCGGGGTTGCGGAGGACAGTGCAGATCCGCTCTGTCTGTCTGTCTGGGTGACTGTATGTTCATTTTCCATGCGACCTTTCAGAGCCGATCAACTCCGAGCACTATAATGGCTAATGACAGTTAGTGTGGCAGCGGTATAGAAATGTAAATTACAGTGAAGAGAAAGGGCTGGGTTTCTGACTTCAGCTAGACAAGCAATGCGCTAACGAGTCTCTCTCTCTCTCTCTCCCTCTCTCTCAGAGCAGAGCCAAACTGACAGAACGCTCATCCATTAAATGCACATATTTCATGCACTGTGAATTTGGGCCGTTCTTTTGGAAAAGTTTTCGAGCAAACTGAATCGAGCATGCTGTGATCCAGGGTAATCAGGCGTGCCTCTGCTCTCTGACAGAGCATGGTGTCAACAATTTAGGGACAAATGATGACAACCTGAGAACCACGAGCTCGAATGCCTGTTGGTTAAACCCCCCTCTGGAGAGAACATCCAATGATTTAAACAATAAACTGATGAACTATTTTTTTTGTGCAAGCTAACATTGAGGCTCATTTATTTTTTTCAGAAATAGTGCACATGAACAGCACACCTTTTACACGAGAACCTTGTCCATGAAAAAAATTCAGTTTGGTGTGACGTCCTGAAATGCGTACTGTACCTAATATATATAATTTATATATAATTTGTAAAAAAAAAAAAAAAAAAAGAATAAAAAAAATCAGACAGTTAAGGCACTGAGTTACTGATCAGAAGGTCAGCAGTTCAAGTCCCTGCTCCACCATGTTTCCATTGTTGGGCCCTTGAGCAAGGCCCTTAACCTTATCTGGTCCAAGGGCCCTGTCTCATGGCTGGCCCTGCTATCTGACCCCAGTGATGCTCGGCTATGCAAAGAAATTTGCAGTAATGTATATGTGACAAATAAAGGCTTAACCTTAAGTAATTCCAAAAAGTTCTAAAATACTTATATGATAACTTTACATGATTCTATATGTATGAACAGAAATACCTAAGCACTAAGTCTAATAATAATCAATCACTTTTATTTTACGATTTCACTCAATTTACTCTGATTCATACTTTACACCACTTATTCTGTAGAGGATCATGGGTAGCCTTGAGCCTATTCCAATGGACTCAGGGCATGATGAGGCAGGTATACCCTAGGTGGGTCATACACACTCGATCATACACTTAGTCACATACTGCAGGCAATTTTGGTAACACCAATCACCCTACCCCAAATGACTTCTGACTGTGGGAGGAAACTGGAGCCTCCTAGAGGAAACCCACCAAGCACAGGAACCTGGAGGTGCAAGGCTAACCGCAATTAATTGAATTGAATCAAATTAAAGACTAAAAGTCTTTCTACTTGGTTTCCATCTTGGCATGGACCAACCTTCTTTCCTGATCTTCCTATGGTAAAGGTCTTTGGAAGTCTCGTTCCAAGGGTCAGTGTAAGTTCCTACTTTATACTTTCTACAGTATATTTTCATGCCTATGAAAACTGCTTTCATCACTGGGGCGGTACTACTCCATCAAGGATACTACCGTTGTATTTTTGTAGTGGTGTACATTATGTAGTGGACCTGTAAGTAGCTTTTACTGTAAAATAAATAAATAAAGTCTGTGGTCTCTAATGTCAAATTGTATAGCTTAAAGGTAGACTGTATTCATGATTTAGCATGTTGTAGGTTTTGAGGTACAGCTTTCAAGCATGCCAATAGGTTCAGGCACTACCTAAACTCAATCTTTAACCTCCAATTCATCATCTCCTTGAATCATTCACACCATCTTGTCTCCCATTGTCTCAGAAAGAAGCCTAAACTCCTCAGAGACTCCTCTGATGTATGTTGGAGATGCCCAGATGTCCTCTGGGGCCGCCTTCATTCCTGGACTGAAGAATCCAGCTTGATGTGCACCTTCTTATGGGAAAACACATTCATATGTAGAGCTTCTGACTTTCCCTGTCAATCATATAGCACTCCTTAAAATCTCCACCTCATATCATTCAACAGAATGCAGGATGTCCATGATACCTCATACATTACAAAATCGAGCGTGTGTGTAAGCATAAGAAGATCCATGCCAAGGTAGAGGAACTAACAGAGAAGCAGCTGGAGATGATTATTAGGCTGTCAAGCATGCAGAGACGTGCAGCAGGGAGGGGACATGTGGGCGTACAGTGTCTGGACTTCTTTTCTTCTCACCCTCGTCCATTTGTTCCTGGAATTTACACCGGTGATTTATGGAACTGGCCTTCAGAGGTTTTAAGTGGATGTGCTGTTCCTGGGAGCATCACTTGGGATTCGGGATGTCTCTGGCAATATTTTTTCCATGAGATTTTCCAGAGATGGTGATCAAAGTGGAATAGGAGTCAATTCTCCGAGTAAGCCAGTCTTTCAATAAATAGCTCATCCTCTTGTAATCCTATATTACAACACATTTATCTGGTCATTTTATTAACTCTTTTAATGACTCATAAAGCTCCAACATTGTGCTATAAGTTATACCTTGATAAATATACATTATAATTCTCTAACTGTGTGTGTGCATAGTTAATAATCATAGCAACCCTAATATCTGTACTGGTATCTGTTCAGTGCTCCAAACCTTCTCCTTTGCCATGACTGCGTTGGTGACTTAGTCAAAATTGCCTAAAATACCATCCCATCTGGTTTGCACTTAATGGGGCTATATTTCTTTCTACAGGACAATGACCCAAATATATCTGTAGGTTGTTTTAAGAGCTATTTGCCCAAGAAGGAGAGGTGATGGGGTGCTGCATCAGATGACCCGGCCTCCACAATCACCCGATCTCAATCCAGTCAAGATGGTTTGGGATGAGTTGGACTGTAGAGTAAAGAAAAAGCAGCCAGCAAGTACTCAACCCCTCTGGGAACTCATTCAAGATTGTTGGGAAACCCATTTCAGGTGATGACCTCATGAGGCTGACTGAGAGATTGCCAAGAGTGTGCAAAGCTGTCATCAAAGCAAAAGGTGGCTAGTTTAAAAAGTTGAAATCCTAAAACATATTCTAGGTTATATTTAACACATCTTTGTTGGCTACATGCAGTAGTTCCATATTTGTTGTGTCATAATTTCAGTGTCTTCATGATTTATTACACAATGTTAAAAACAATACAAATAAATAAATAAAAACATTACATAAGAAGGCTTGTCGAAAAAAAAAATTTGACAGGTACTGTAAAAATTATGCTTCATTCAACTAAGATCATAACTTGTAATTTTTATTTTTCACTAGGAAACAAATGTGAAATTTTACCATGGTATAGCTATCATGCTAATCCAATAGTACCTGTACCATGATATATTACTGTCAAAAATATGTTCTACATGTCATAGTGGTAATATTTATATATAGCAGTAGCCTGTCTTTCACCAAAGTTCAGCAGGTATTTAATATGTATGTAGACACATACTGCAGCATATTAGATACCTGCTAAACTTTGGTAGCTACTGTGGGACCCAATAAATACCATGGGGTTCACTAAAGTTTTGTGGTACACACCATAGTACTACAAAGGAACCCAAAGACGTGCCATAGTGCATATGCTGGTACTCTATAAAGTGACACACTGCCTACTATGGTAATATTTGAAGTAAAATAGTAATGCTATGG
>JAOVVA010000026.1:2982674-3005209 GCA_028565275.1 Leiocassis micropogon
CCCTAGTTAATCAACATGGCTAACCTTTTACAAATGTGTACACCTTAATGAATTTATTGAAATTAAACTGGCAAATGACAAATTTACTTATACTTACCAATAAAGAACTAAAATAAAATATACAGATATAAAATATATATATTTTTATCGAGAAGTGAAGCAATGAGATAATGTTTGTGTTCAGTGATTTCTGTATACACTTATTATTTAGGGCTAAACCTATTTTTGATTATACATTTATGACTAAATGTTCAACATTTTCTCATGGCCACCCCAATTAAACCTACAGTACATATACGTAGATTCTAATAAAGACACAATTTTCCACAATTTCTCCCACACATGCTCTAAGCCTGCAAATGTTTAAGTGGCCAGTTTTTTAGAGAAATTTGCAGGACATCGTCAGGCCCCGACGTCAAGTCAGCAAAAACCACTTTATCCATCATTCATCCAGACTTGAAGGTGGTGGTAACGCACCACCTACTTTGCCTGCTGCAGATAAAGAATGAAGACCAAAAAGCCAAAGCGGACGGTGAAGGTGAGTTTTACTTTTTCGCGCCAAATTTAAAATTCATTATTGTTGACAAGGAGTCAAAATGTAAGTTAAAAGAAGAGCCTGTGGTAAAAAAAAACAAAAAAAACAAAAAAACAACTGTGGTATACTTAGCTGAAATTTACACAGCTTACGTTTGTTCTTAAATTGCAAAAGGAATTCAAATGCTACCTGTGGGTGGTTTAGCATGTGGATTAGCATATCTAGGTAACTAACACTTGTGAGGTTGAAAGTTTTTTTTTTTTTTTATAGTAAAAAACAGTCAGCTGGTTACAGTATTATTATTAGGCATGTCCCAAGTTAACCAGTGTGGTTTGACATATTAAGTTACTTTTTACCTCTTGAAAACCAGTAGTTTTATTATAGAGTGTTCAGTGTTTAACAGTAGTTACCAGAACATGTAACTTTACAGACATCAGTTAGTTATATTCTACAAATAAAGACCAATATGTTTGTTTGTTTGTTTGTGAAAAGGTTATCTTGGTAATTATATCAATTATACTTTAACTGTGTTCTTTTCAGAAGCATGCCACCTCAGCAGACCAAGAATCTCAACAAAGAAACTGCAGGAGAATGTTCCGGAGTCCCCATCAGCACCACATCATCAGTCAGGTAAGCACCAGCCCATGAGCAAGCTCAAGCCCACCTCTCACCCTTCAGAAAGTTGGGAATGGAGCAGCTGAATGGTGTTTAGGAGCTGCAGACTTTGGACAAACTTGTTGGACATCCACCACAAAAGAAGACTGATGTAGCCGGTGAGAAACTTTTTTCTGGCATTGGCCGGTTCTTGTAGCCCTTACATACAGCAAGCAACCAATTTTCCTTTAAAATTTTTCATCTTCTTTTTGACTGATTACTTTCACTGGAAGATTGTCACAATGCTGTGGACTTTGTGTAACTCCTGTATAAATCATACTTTGACTTGAGCAGTGTGACACTTAATATCTTTGTCAGGTTGGGTGACATTTTGTATCATTTAGTGTCTTGATTTGCCAGACTTTGCTGGTGTCTGTTATGTTGTGTGAATTGTAAATTTATTACACTGCATGCTGTTAATTGATGATTTTTTTTTATATGTTCTAATATAAACTAATATTTCTCATTTGTTTTTCATGCATCTCATTTATATCTGACTTTAATCTCATTATGATCTTATATATGGCTCATTTGCTTCTCCTTCAAATGCAGTTCTGTTTCTCATGTACATCTCAGATTTCTCAAATGTTTCTCAAAAGTATGTCTTTGTGTCTCAGTTATGTCTCTTTGTTTCTCCTAAGTGGGGTTTAGGAAAAATAGAAAAGGCAATGTCAAGCTTATAATGAGACAGCTCAATTCAGTCTCATGAGACAAGAAAAAGCTCATTCTGAGCAACAAAAATGTTGCTATGGGTAGAGAGCCAGCCTTCATGAAGTACAAAGCTAACATAGCACAAGGCTTGTTAAATGGTGATATATAAACTGTACAGCTTGGCTTGCTACAGGAATCTATATTAAATACAACCTACTGTATGTATGAAATAGTTAATATATAAATGTAATATACAAAGGTATAAGACAGGCATAGAGCCGGAGCAGAGAAAGTACTGCAATCTACACAGCAAGAGTTTAAATGGTAAAGGGCTAGCATAAAGAGTGGTCCAGATCCAGACAGAACGACAGTTCTATCCAGACTCTGATCTTTTTTCTGATGAATGAGAATAATTAATATACCAGTAATTTAGCACTTTTGCCCTTGGGGTGGGTGTTTGAGAAAATATATCCACAGCAGTCCGAGGTGAGGGTGTGTAAAATACCCAAACTGAGCAACCAGAGTCCTTTCACATGCATTTAAAGCCCATCAGCATGCAAATGAAGATGGATTAAAGATTTTTGTTTGCATTTCATACAAACACAAGGAGATATACACGGCTATGGACCTGTCCACATGTTGAACGTTGTTACTGAACATTGCTAATTAATATTATTGAAATGCTGTGTAAATTGTACATTTCTTATTTTTTATAGACTTGCATTTACTTAATTACTAAATTAATTAATTTAATAACTAAATGTATACATTAAAAACAGAAACATGAAATTGCTCGAATATCAGCTTGATACCTTCTTAGATTTGAATTCAGGATCCCTGTAATAGACTAACATACAGCTATAATACAAAAAGTACAAAGCTATAGCAGATAGTCAGGATCCAGGACGCGCTCGTGACAGGCAGTCAGACAAACCACCATTTGCAGCCTCTGTCTCTCTCTCTCTCTCTCTCTCTCTCTCTCTCTCTCTCACACACACACACATTTCACCTGCTGCGACGTCATTTTCTTTCTGCCAATCAGTGCATTAAATCCTTCCTTTTACAGGGGTTCTACCCATATATTGTAGAAGACAGAAACAGAGAGAAATTACAACACACACACACACACACACACACACTCACAAACACACCAACCTTAATAAGTTTATCTCTTTGCAACTCAAAATATTTGCCATCAGTCTGAACATGGGTGTTGATGAATATTCAGGTCGGTGTCTGTGTTGTTCTTTTTTTTAGATATTAGAAAGCAAAATTATCAAAGGTGCACGGTGAGGGAACGCACAGGAGGGAACCGTGTCAAGAGACAAAGACATCAGCTTTTAAAGTATCAGAGATGTGTGTGAGGATTTGTTTATTTATTTATTTATTTATTTATTTATTTGTGTCCATCAGGAAATGGTAATAATGTCAGAACGCTGTGATGTTCATCTGAAGGACCACTGATAGTTCAAGGTTAAGAATGAGTTAATTTCATGCATTGGTTAAAATATATTACAATTAGTCCCAGTTTGACTTGAACGCACATCGTACAGTATGTGAAGGATATATGCATTCAAGTCAAACTGGAGCAAAGTGTTCCCTTTACTTTTTTTTTTTTGAGCAGTATACGTATGTTTGTGTCATATTGTTTTACTCTGAAAATTACAGCATGACAATAAAGAAATACATCCTAAACTGTTTATTTATTGATTTTATCAAGATATTTTTTTTTTCCTTATTAAGAGGATATTGTATTTATCAAAAGCCATGCTTGCGATGCCGTTACTCTTTCATGACCTTGATTTGTTTTTAAACATTTCGCATCACAACATGTGCTGCATCAAGTGCTATTTCCTACGCCCCTGATTTAGCATTGGTTTGGAAGCCAGATTGGCAGTGATTAATGTGATCGCGTCTACAACAACTAGGACTGTCTCGTTTTAGTTTTCATTTTTAAATAGCCTCTTGTCCTTATGTTGTTTGGTAGCACACTTGACAGTGAAGCGAAAAAAAAACAAAACCTGTTTGTGTGAGATGGGGTTTGGCATTTCGCTGCGCTGCCATGTCAGCAGGTTTCATCTAATTAACTAAAATATCTGTTTAGCATAGAAATGTCTCGATGCACTTTCATGACATTTTCCTTTCCTGCCCTTCACAGAATCTTCTAAACAGTCTGTAAATAGCTCGCTGCTATCAAAAACAATGTTAATCAAGCTTCCAGACAGACGCCCCGTCTGCGTTCTGATGCCCGCAGGAAGTGAACGTACAGCCGGTTCTAGCTGTGTGTTTGTTCCGCTCCCTGGCTGAGGCTTCCTACCCCACAGAGCAGAGACGTCTGACAAAGTGTACACGTCCTCTCTTTTTCTCTTTCTCTTTCTCTTTTTGGCGCTCTCTCTCCCCAAGGGCAGGAGGAAAGTCATTTTCATGCTCTGCTTTCTCCATCCAGCACAGCATCTTTTGCCACTGTGAAGGCACCGAGCGTGGAGAGCTCTTTTGCAGGGGGTCAAAGCAAAATGATTCAATCTGGGCCAATTCGAGGCTGGATTTAGGAGTAGGACAGCGCTCACTGCTGAAGAGCTTGGATAAATACATCTAAGATACAGAAGTTGTGAAGGATAAGCTGGGGAGAAAAAGTGTGTATTTCCTAGACACATTTCAATTTTATGTTTTACACATTTTAATTTTATATGATAGATAGATAGATAGATGGATAGATAGATAGATAGATACTTTATTGATCCTGAAGAAATTTTCATAAACCATATCTGCCTTATGTAGAAAATCCAGATTAAAAAATGCATAAAATGCAGAAGAAATTGTACCATTTTAGCCAAATACTGAAATTTAAAAATAGATAAAATTAATATGTTAATTAATTGAATATGCTGGGGAAATAAATGCAGTAGATCAAACAAATAAATAAATAGATAAATAGAATAAAATAAAATGCATGATGTAATAATCAAAAAGAAACTTAAACAATAAATAAAAAAATATACATAATAAATACACACAAAATAAATCAATACATGATGGGTAAAATGAATAAAAAAAACAAACATACAGACCAAAAACATACAAAATAATAAGAAATAATTTACAAATGTAAACAAATAAATATCATAAACAGAATGTATAATATAATAATCTTAAACAGTTTATAAAATGCAAAAAAAAAAAGAATATATGAGGGGCTAAATAAATAAATAAAGAAACAGATAAATAAAAATACATTGAATTAACCAAAATAAATGCAATATGGACTAAATTAACAACAAAAACATAAATAAACTAAAGAAAATGAATTTAAAAATTATTAAGGAATAGTAAATGAAAAGATAAACATATAAAATAATATTAAATAGTCTACACAAATAAATAGATGAATAAATAAATTCCCCTACCCTATTATTTTTTTTTACATTTGCTTTGAAGAAAATAACAAGATATAGAGAATAATCCTTGACTTAGTTAACTGGCTAACAAAACCAACTTCATGTATGTATATGTATGTAGATATGTGTGTGTGTGTGTGTGTGTGTGTGTGTGTCTGTGTACATTATTTATTATGATTGTGTATGTTTATCTTTTCCTTTACTATACCTTTATCCTGTTGGATTTATTTATTTTTTGCTAATGTTTATTTCAAAAATAAAAGTGTTACTAGTTTATTTTATATCGATTAACAAAATGGAAAATAGCTGAAGAAAGAGAAATCCAAATAAAATCAGTATGTTGTGTGTCCGCTCTCTGCCTGCAAAATCAGAATTGCCATCAAGTCGTCTAGGTACACTTGCACACAGTTTTTGAAGGAACTCAGCAGGTAGGTTGTTACAAACATCTTGCGAAACTAACCACAGATTTTCTGGATGTCGGCTGCCTCAGATCCTTCTGTCTCTTCATGTAATCCCAGACAGACTGGATAATGTGGCGATCAGGGCTCTGTGGGGGCCAAACCATCACTCCCAGGACTTCTTGTTCTTCACTACTCTGAAGACAGTACTTAATGACTGTATGTTGGGGATTGTTGTCCTGTTGCAGAATAAATAAGATATATACTGTATCTGCTTGTACACCATTACTCCTGACCAAGTCTCCAACTCATTATTGTGCTGCTCTCCAGCCCTTCGGCAGTCACTTTTGACTCGTCAGTTCAGAGCACCTGCTGCCACTTTTCTGCACCCCAGTTTCTGTTTTTCTGCATATTTGAGTCACTAAGCATTGTTTCCACGTTGGCTTTTGTGACTTCAGACATTAGATGGGTGTACCTGACTCCCACTGGTTTCTGCCATTCTCTGCTGATGGCCCTGCTGCGCTTCTTCAGATGTTGAAATGTAGTATGCATGATGTGTCTTTCATCTGCTGCATTAAGTTTCCTTGGCCAACCACTGTGTCAATGCTTGTCAACATTGCCCGTGTCTTTGTGCTTCTTCAAAATGCTGTGAACATCACATCTTGAGACCCCAGTCTGCTTTGAAATCGGTGCTTGGGGTTGACATTGCTGATGGAGTATAACTACCGTGTATCTTCTTGCTGTGCTCAGTTTGGCCATGGTGTATGACCTGCGACATGAAACTAAACCTCTTCCACAACCTCACCTTAGCAGCAACCTTGGTTGCTGTTAGTGGGTAAAAAGCGTCAGTGAAAAAAAACAATGGTGTTTTTGATGATTTTTCATTATCAGCACACCTTAAAGCAAGTGAATTAAATTTGTGTCGCCCACAGGAAACCTGTAGCATTTAATATTCCCAAAAAATGTACCTGCGGTTGATTGTAAACACTCATCGATCCTGAAAGATGTAGATTTCAGACGTTTTCAGAAACAACAATTAACGAGATGAGCTAACTCTATATTCATTAAATTCATTATTTTGTCATAAACTTATACAGCTGAACGAAATAAAGTAAAAGTGTGTGTGTGTGTGTGGGTATGAATGTGTGTATTTGTATGTTTCCACTCACATTAAAAGCACAATTGCGCTGTAAAATGTTATAAACGACCAGATTCATATCACCGAAGCTATTACTAGTCTGACAACACAAACACATTAATAGGAGGTGAAGACATGTGTTTTCTCGCGGAGATACGCATCTGACCGGCGATGCGCACAGCGTGATGGGCCTCGACACTACAAGATGAGAACTTGTCAGTCTTTGTTTGCGCGCCGTTGTTCGAACTAATTCATCACAGGCCATTTTGGTGCAGGAAAGAGAAATTGTGTTTTGCTTTGTGCAAATGAAAGGAATAAGCTCTCTATCTCCGCCGCCAGCCGCCAAGTGCCTTTGAGTGACAGAGATTGCCGAGGATAAGGTTTCAGACCGCAAATTTTTCCAGGCAGAAACACTTTGCAAATCGGGCTTACCGCTGAGGCATAAAGAAGGGGCTTGGTGGGGGGGTGTGGGGGGTGGGGAAACTGACGAGTTTTCACTCTTGGGGAAAAGTTTGCTTCTCGAATCGTGTTGGAGTAAAACTTTCCCCTTACAAGTACCTCACATTACTGTCAGCTCCATCCTAAACATCCCACTCCCCCTTTTTCTTTTTTTTTAACGTGTCCATATAATTTAAACAGAGCTGAGTGCAATGGTGCATTAGGTGATGTGTGAACCCTAAACAAACCAGAGGGCCACTACTTAAGCGAGTCTCCATTTTGTATATGATGAATCCCATTTACCGAGCCAAATTTGGAAAATAAATAAATAAAAAGGCCCATTAGGTAGCGAACTGTTTTAGTAAATTGTCTGTAAACTGTCAGATATTCTTCCATCATTAATGCATTCATTTTTTTTCCTCCCCAGTAAACGGACATCAAGTGGAGTGGTTAAAAAAAATTTCATTTTTAGACACTGAACTCTGAAACACATTTAATGTGTTTATGTTGAAAGGTTCATGACATACTAAGTGATTCTGGTGCTAATATGTTAATCGGTGTTCTGCTTTTATTCTTTCAGTGAAAATTTGATATTTTGCGTACCAAACTTTAAATCTCACTTCCTAAAAATAAAATAGCAAGAGCTGTGTATTTGATGTATAGAGGTAACGTTGGAGATGTTGGTGTTGATGCTGAACTCAGAGTAGACTCTGGTGATGGTGGTATTAACCTGAACGTTAAAACTGTGGAAGATGATCCGTTTGAGCTCTAAGTGGAAGCCAACTAAGTGCGTTTAGTTCATGTAAAAGTACAGTTTTTGCATATCTTTACTTTTATTACTGGATTGTTTTTTGTACTTTCTGTACTTTCTACTTTACTACATTTGTGCATGTCTTTGTGATACAACCACAGTAGTGTGTAATATTTGAAATGGGAATATTGCCAGCTGCTGACTTTTAAATGTAATTGTGTAATGTACTAAAATGTTTGAAATCAGAAGAGGCGGTGGTTTCAGACAATGATGAAAACAGCACATTCACAGTCTGGAGGCAAAGACAGAGAGAGAGAGAGAGAGAGAGAGAGAGAGAGAAACTTTTACTATGATATAAAAGCCACTGTGAGCTTATACAAGCTCAGTAAATTTGTACTTTTGTACTTTTTGTCAAGGAGAAATGCAAATAGAAGATTTCTACTTTTACTTGAGTAATACTTTTACCATCCATCTCCATCCATCTAGGCACTTCTAAGTAGTCCAACTACAGACAGTGGAGGCAAATTATATTTATTCCTATTTGTACAACTGTGGTAGGACCTCATTCAACATTCACATGCACATTCACACACTATGGGCAATTTGGAAATGGCAATTAACTTAATCTGCAGGTTTTTGGACTGTGAGAGGAAACTAGAGAACCTGGAGGAAACCCACCAAGCACGAGGAGAACACGCAAACTCTAAATGGCTCGCAATGGCTTGGCTCACAATCTTCGTCCCAATTCATCCGCAATGGGGTTGAGGTCAGGGCTCTCCGTTGGCCAGTCAAGTTCTTCCACACCGAACTCATCAAACCCTGTCCTTGCTTTATGCACTAGAGCACAGCCATGTTGGAATAGAAAAGGGCCTTCCACAAACTGTTGGAAGCACAGCATTGTCCAAGATGTTTTGGTATAACACTGAAGCATTGAGTTTGCCCTTCACTGGGGAATAAGGGCCCTGATTGATTGAAACACCTCAAGTCAATAATTAGTAGGTTTGGCCAATTACTTTTGTCTATATAGTGTAACACTGCTTTTACTGAAATACAGCATGTATGTACTTTGTCCGCCAGTGGTTTGGCTCATTATATTTGTAACTTGGAAACTCAGAGTCCCAGGTTCCCATGTAAAAGTGTTCAAGTCGTGTTAGATTGAAAGATCATTTGAGAATGGCTAGTGTCTGAAATTGTTCAAAATAACAAAAAAAAAAAAGTACTTCAGCAATGATTTCTGTGTGGTTGGCGATGAAGATTGATTAACCCGACAGGTCAAGCGTCTTGTTCAGCTTACTTCCAAAGAAACTTCCAAAGCTGTTCAATCACAAGATCAAGTAGAAAATGATGCAAGTCAGGTGGATTACGAGCAGGTTTCCACCTAGGAATTCTGAAATGAATATTTTCAGAGTTCCGAGTACAATGGATTGCAGCATCAATCCCACCGGCACCATTAACAGCAGGTGGTCGTGGGTTATGTGGGAACCTATTAGTCAAAATAAAAACAGACAAAAGACAAAAGAAAAAATCTCTCAAACCACAACAAAATAAATGTTACAAAATAAGTCTTGGACACATTATTATTCAATTATCATTAATAAAGAATGTTTATTTTATTGTATATAATACTGAGTAATTTAGATTACTTTTTGTCGCAATTGTACATTAAAAAAAAAGGATCTATGAAGTCCCAAAGCGGCCATTTCATATCAGATTTATTCCAAGAGTTGATGTAAATTCCTAAAAATTGAAACTTAACCATACCATAAAAATCCATTAAAAATGGATTTTTGATTTTATTATTATTATTATTATTATTATTATTATTATTACCAAAGAACTTAAAGTAGTTCATCACATGCAGTTTTTTTTTTTTGCCTCCTGACCTTCACGTCCTGATTTCTCCAACACTGTGCATCTTCAGCCTCGAGCTTAAACCTCAAGGATCTGGCCCGTGTCCCATTTTTCTTATCGACTGAAAAGGAGGAGTGCGCTAATTGAGTCAATATCAGGTGTTAGTCATTAAAAGACAACAATAATTAACAGTGTGTGCTAGGAACATGAATGTTGCATCACTTAAATAAAAAAATATGAAAGGGGAAAAAAGTGCTGCCTACATTATCCAATAATAATAAGGAAGAAAAAAAAGTTCAATATATTTCGTTCACTTTTTATCTCAGTAAAATCTTATTAAATTTTTTTTATTATTAAATAAATACATCAGACTTACTTTTTTTTCCCGCCCTGACTTGCTTTCAGCGTTCATTTCCAATCAGTCACAAGTGCATCTAGCTCAATATTGACCACCTAAACACTAATTCCCTTTTTAATATGTACTTTCCGAATTACTGTCAACTTGCATCACTAAGTGTGATAAGATTCGTATACCTAGGGATTTAATCTTTCGTAGTAATAACATCTCAGGCTGCGAGGCTTCGGATCTCTGTAGACTTAGCCGTAGCAACCCATAATCATCAGCTAGATTTAATTATTTCACAGCAGTTGAATGCTAATGTTGATCGGTGTTGTCAGTGTTAGCGCCGCGCATAAGCAGAGCACTTTTCTTTGACACGGTATTCGCGGATGATGCCGCGGTCTTAATAAAGCTTTACAGGAGGGGTGGGGGTGGTAGTTGATGTATTCCTCGATGTTCTACATGAGAAGAAGCGTCCCACTGAAGAAGCATTGGCAATTATAAAGGTAAAAGTCTCTCTAGGCTGTAAATCAAGAACATGTTAGATGTCCGAGTGTATGAGTCGTGTTCAAGTCAAACCAGGATTTTTATTTGTGCAAAATAACAGAACACGGTTATGAGAGTAAAAACACAGATTCACATCTTCTGGCCTCCCAGGAACATCTTAAACGGCCCAAACATGTTTAAATGGCGTGCAGCGGAAGGTCAGGGACTCTACAGGGGATGTGCTAATAACTCCCAGATGAATTCCTGTAATGTGTAAGTGGTGCAGTGGGTATGTTCGCTTTCTTGTTCTTGCATGACATTGCACGAGATCACAACCCCTACTTTTGAAGTTCTCAGAGACGTCGTTCAAACCAGCCAAACACAGTCATTTCGAACAAGTTTTTGTATCCAAGATGCCCTCGGGTGACATTTCTAAAACTTACAAACTTTCCTATTTAAATAGTGAACTAGTTAATGTAGAACTTTAGCTGGGTGTGTATGAACATCCCTGGAGGAGTCATTATTATTCAGGGTTCTTTGCAGAAATGCAGCATCAGCCTGAAACTTTATAAACTCCCCTGTAGACACACCAGACATGTATTCAAAATACACACACATACACACTGCTTGCACTCTCTCATGCACAATGTCAGCCTCTTTCTTTATAAAAGTGTACACAGAGACAGGACGCCTGCCAATTTGCTTTGACTACTTCCGAAAGTCAAGGTGGCAATTTGTCTGCGCTATATTCGCGAGCCGACACAAGAACACTCTTGCACTTTTAACACAGCCAGAGCTCCTTGACAAGGTAATCAGTGGCTGACTCAGCCGTGAATAAGCCTGGCCAGAACGCCACTAATACAGCAAGACATGTTCAAGGTTATTACTTCTGATATAGCGCCGCTCCTTCACAATTTCTCCTGTAGCTGAAGAACAGCACAGCACAGCACAGCTACACACCGGAGCTATATGAAGGAGGAGGTGGGAGGTGGGAGGGGAAGGGCTGCGGGTAGTGCCCAGAGAGTAAGAATATCACACCATCCTTTCATTCTACTCTTTTCTCATCTTCAGAGTAATCCAACAATGGTGTATCGTAAAATAGGCAAGGACAGTGGAATCGAGCCCATATGGCTTTGTGGAATTTCAAAATTATATACTGTGAACGGCTCGGCTTGTTTTTGGAGCTCAGACGTGCGCCTCGTTTCGAGGTCGTGTGTTCTATATTGCATGATCTTTTTTTTTTTTTGCCTTTGAAAAGAAAAAAAAAAGAAGGTTAACCAAGGCAGTATAGATCTTGCATTCAGTGTAAATTGATAAAAAAATGTCAGTAATACAATACAAGTTAACAAAAAATATTTAAAAAAATTTTTTAAACATGCATGAGCTAATCAATTTACTGTATGTATGTTTTCCCTGTTTTGATTTAATCAGATCAAATTGTAGAAAATCATCTTAACGTGACAAATTTTTCTCCTAACTGATATTCTAGTGCATTATTACATAACATGACATTAAGAAGGATAAAGATTATAATCGTGCTTTATAAAGAATTATGTACATAATTCATGTATAAGCATTTTTATACAGATAATTTATTATTAAGATTATTAAGATAATAATCCTAATAATAATACATTATAATCTCAAAAATCCTAATAATAATACATTATAATGTTAATAATCCTAATAATAATACATTATAAAGATTATAATCATGCGTTATACAGAACCACATATAACTATGTATAAGCATTTTTATACAGATAATAACGTATTATTACTAAGATTATAATGTTTTATTATTATTACGATTATAGTCATGCATTATAAAGAACCACGTATAACTATGTATAAGCATTTTTATACAGATAATAGCGTACTATGTGGGCTATACTGAATAACATTATACATGCATTTATTACGCATTATAAATACAGGATTTACATAAACTGTTCTCAAGGCTGTTTCTCACATTCAGATCATAATTTTCTGCTAACGAAATGAAGGTAATTGAATAGTAATGAAAAACTTTGCAGTTAGTCTGTATAATTAACCTTCAGCTCTTAAAAATAAATGTACACAGCAACACGCCCACAGGTAAAGGACACAGAAAGGTATGTCTTATAATTACATGCTCTATGTCTCTGCCTTTACCTGGCTAGTGGGCACAATTGCCCAGCGAGTCCTTTGAAACACTCCGAGACAGGCCAATTAAACAGAGTTAATTGGCCACTTCAAACCGAAAGCCTGAGGCACATTTCACAATTCACACTGACCTCTTCTGCTCTTACCGTGTAACATCAAAATACATTTTTGTAATCGAAAAGTATGAGCGTCATTCGCTAAATTGCATGTTACACCAACATGTCCAGGTTTAATGGTATCATTAAGTTGTTAATAGTGGTGGACACAGCACCTCCATCAGCGACCCGGTCTAAATCAAACGCTGAAATTCAGGTATTCATACAAGGCTCCTGGCCTGATTATTATGGAATTGTGAAGTCGGATCGGGAGATTTTGCCAATGCCATGGTGCCAAGGGGGCGCAACTGGCCATGCTGTCTAGGTTATACTCTTTCTCTCCTGTCAATCACAACACTGGACAATCGTCGCTATCTCTGTGCTCGTGATGTAGAATAGGGTAGATTGCACTTTCCTACAAGGACCTGGGGCATTTCTAGTTCATATTCTTGATGGGATAAACCAGGATTTGCAAACATCTGTGTATATACTGTACAACAACATGTTTGATGGAAGAAACTCCTAAGTTTCTCGAATACTGTGTAGCAGTTAATGATGGAAGCGGAAAAAGTTAAAAGTTATGAAATTATCGCTCTTCACAAGAGCTTTCTCAAACTATTTTCAAAGTTATAATATGCAAGGAATACAAATAATATTAGTAATAAGAAGAAGATGATGAAGAAAAAGAAGAAAATTCATTGATAAGTATTCACTGCATGAAAAATATATTTTTTCATGCAGAACTAATTTAGACCGGCTATTTTTCAGTATATTACATGTATTTTTCAAAAAGATAGTGAAATAAGCATGCAAATGGGACAATAGCTAATGAAATACATCACAATTTGAACAATGCATTTTTTAACAACAACAAAGAAATTGTTTGATGTTTAAAAAGAAAACAGTAGAAGCACTTTCTTAAAATTCTATAAAATATAGTGGATTCATTGTTCCAGGTATAATGTTTATGGTGCCTTACAAACTAGTTATGGGGGGAAAAAACAAACAAAAGTAATATATCTTACATTCACAATCTTACCTTACAGCATGGGCACAAAAAAAATAAATAAAAAAATCGTGGAGTCTGATTTATTGATTTATTCCTAGGCTCTCTGCACCTTTGCTCCTATATTCGAAGAGAAGCCCAGCCTTGGAGACATCACATTAAGTTCATTTGTGGCAAGACCTAAAAAATGAGTGACACTCGGCCTCCCTGACTCACCCTAGACCTTGCAGTGAGACGTCCAATTTAAACCTCGGTGACCTTTCCGGGGAAAAGAAATACCAGGAGTCTCATTATCAACCTGTGCCGAAAGAGGGAGCTTTCAAATGACAATCCTAATGGTCGCACCTCATCTGTATATGTCAGCGTATAGCTAATTATATACAGACACTTTATTCTGGCATTATGCATACTGAAAATAGAAGGGGGGTGAGAAAGCACATTGGGGAAACGGATGCGTTGAAATGAAAAAAGGATTGTGGACATATTAATGGTATGCTGTTTAGCTGAAAGTTGCACTATGATTGGTGTTTTATTAATGGTACACCTACAGCTGGGGTGTTATTACTGAGAGATACTGAACATGGGGAAAATATGATTAAAAAAGGAAATAGCCTTAGATAGAGATTCTTCCCTTCAGTTTTATTAGACCTGTCTGGCATTTTGGCCAAAAAGAGGTTCATCACTGGGAGCTACTTTATTTCTGGTGTAAAGTTTCTTAAGTTAAACTCACCAATACACTTGGCTATACAAGGTTTTATCTGGCAGGCAATAATCATTAATGACCATAAAATGAATGCAAGACAAGTGACCTTTAAACTTATAGCTGTAGATGTTCCACATAGGAATTATGATAGTAATAAAAAGTTAGTGTACAAAGTAGGTCTACTGTTTGCTACTCACTTTTTTTTAGCAGCAATGTTCTTTTTGCCTGCAGCAGAAAATTAAAATTGTAGCTAACATCAGGTAACATTAGCAGTAGATATGCTAGTTACATTTAATATGCTAAATAAACTAAACCTTCTAGTGTAACTAGGCCTAAAATTTAGACAGCATGTTTGTAATGTGTATTTTAGTACGTTATTATGGATTTTAATATTGCTCGATACTTTATGAAGAAATTTCAAGGTTGAATATGTGCTAAGTTTAGAGTTTGTAAGATAATTAAACCTTATAACATTATAAAATACTTTAAAAACAATCTGTCAGAATTTTGAAAATTCAAATAAAAGGTGCTGAGATGTAACTAAATTGTAACAAATTGTTGGAGTTTTGGTATCTCAAATAGCCCCTCACCCTATGGAACCTTATATTGCTAAAGTCACAGTCTTTAAAATATGCCTACAGCTATTTGTTTGAGAGAAACATTTGGTTCAGGGAAAAATTCGTTTCACAATAATGTGCTGAGCTTTACAAAGTACTACTGTTACTGGATTATATACCTCTGAGAGAGTCTAAACTAAATCTTGTGGCTTTTCCCTCCATTAAAACGGTACAAAATGCTGAGAGCGACAAACTCCTCAAAGAACCTGGAAAACAGGCAATAACATCCACTTATGTGACATGATGTTGTTCTTTTCTCACATTTCTGCAGCCTGGTATTAAGTTTCAATATTTCTGTGTGAGCTAGAGCTGATCAGCATCTTAGCAAGCATCTTTAACAGACAGCTGCGTAGAAGAAAAGAGGGAGTTCAAAGGTCGCATGATGAACCAAGAAGGCAGCCTAAAGCGGTTTCAATGAAAGACATCTGAAGCATAAATATTCATTAAACACACAAAGGAAGGGCGCATGAATCACCAATCTCGCCTTGATGAGGTCACGTTATTCCAACAAGGAAATGGAAGATGTCCATGCTCGTATAGCTTGCAGGGAGATGCGGTGTTATTGTTGTTGCTGTTGTTTTGTTTTTTTTGGTTTGTTTGTTTCCAAAGTGAAAGATTTTAATGCTCAAATTATCACCAAGGTGGACGATTTCCACACTGGAGAGAGATATGCATTACTTTTTCTGGGCCACCGGCCAGAGCCGAGGACCTGAGGACACAAAATGCTTATACAGGCAAGACAACGGCAGAAGCCTGTCTTTATTAATTGCACGCAACCCTGAGGTCTGAGGGCTAATTTGGCAACAGGGACAAATATTAACATGAAGCAGCTGGTTTGCTCCATCAGGATAAGCTCTCTTTTACTGACTGTTCATATTTAAAATCACTGGGATTTAATATGTAATATAACGCCTGCTTGGGAAGTTCAACACAGTATAGCATAGCCATAATTGTGATAATATGTTTCACTAAATAGGCACATTTACTGGGTGATTTAATTCATTTTGAATTAATCAGGGGGTTCAAGCCAAACCGGGACTTTTGATTGTGCAAAATAACAGAACACAATTATGAGAGCAGAAACTACCCTTATTTCTCTATATAATACCCTGCTACACTAAAATGCACAGATCCCAGCTTTGGGACTACCTGCTTAACGTCTGAAAAACTGGCCTCTCAGGAACTCCGTTAATGGCCCAAACATATGGAAATGGCTTGGAGCGAGGTCAGGACCAAGTGGTGTTGGTGAACGATGGTGTGTACAGTTCTCACAGACAGGTACGTCTCTTCTGCAAGTTGTTCAAAGGAGCGACTGCAATGGGCTCTGGGCCACCTTGGCCAGGATCTTCATTCATGGGCATACGGCATGAGGACAATTCACTCTCCTTGTCCTTGCTTTGTGAAAGTTTTCCAACCTGGATGAGATAAAACCTTTCTCAGTGACACGACAAGCAAAATATATTATTGTTGAGCAATTTTAATTTGCAGTCTTTCACCAAACACTCCATTCAGGAGAAAATGAGCACGAGCATATGAACAATTAACAAGTGTCTTCCTAATCTTTTAAGAATTAGACCTGAAGGAAATTGTTCATCGTGGTTTATTTCAAACTGAAAAACGCAGGATTTTGCGTTGTGCATGAAAGCTCCCAAATTCCGACTTGAAATCCCACTCTGAGTTGATGCTTTTTGAATTATTTCCCATATGACCTGAAACATCATCTTCTTTATTGCAAGCATTGTGTTAGAAATAATTAATAGCAACATATGTAGTGTTCCACCTACGAAGCAGCATGATATACTGACTCGACTTGGACGCCCCTTGTAATGACCAAATAAATCACTCACTCTTACTCATCATCTATATCACTTTATCCTGTGTACAGGGTTGTGGGGGACCCTGAGACCTATTCTAGGAGACTTAGGACATGAGGTGTGGTACATCCTGGACGGGGTGGCAATTCATCACACGGCAAACACCCATAAATATACATACACCAATTAGAAATGAAAAAATGTAAATTTCTAATTGAAGAAAACCCACCAAGCACGGGGAGAACATGCAAACTCCATGCACACAGACCCGAGGTGGGAATCGAACCCGGAACCTGGAGGTACAAGGCGACAGTGCTAACCTCTGTGCCAAATAAATCAATTTGGTCTAATTTAATAATATGGCTTCTACCAACTATATTTGGGAATTGGGAAGCATGTCCTAATATTAAGTGCTTGATTTTGTAGCTTGATTGGTTTTTGATTCACCAACTGACCTGAATGAAGGTAATTCAAAAACGCTGCTCAAGAGTAAAAGTTTATTCCAGATGTATTTAAAGTAGAGAGCGAGACACACAAATGGCTCCGACCCACTCATTGCGTTAAACTACAGATAACTGGCAGCGATTTTCTCCTGCATTTACTCCAAAGCCGATGGTAGAATTGGAACGGCCGGACGCTGCACTCTGGGCTGAAGGCTATTGATTGGAATCGCTGCTTTATTGATGAGTGGATGATCTGCTGTGTCTATGCTATCTTTACCTTGACTGCTGTGATTGATTTAGTGGTATTCTCTCATAGGCAGTGATCAATGTGCAGCACTGATGAGCTTAAGATTACATGCCTGCCCCAGAAAAAAAAAAAAAAAAAAAAAAAGCTTTGAGTTCAGAGCCACTGAGAATCTCTTTCTCGGTTTTCATACAGTAGGCCGCAGTCCACTCCCGGGTGGATTGCTTTTATTTTCTCGTTTGATGAAAAACTAATACAAAACTTTACTCAGTTGATGCGTTCTATTTAATAATAAATATGACAAATCGTTATATATTTGCTTCATATTATGGAGCTGGTGAGTTCTTCATTTCTTCTGCCCCATATGAAATGATAAAATAAAATCACATCCATCAGAGTTTTACTCTATTATAAAATGCCTTATATGGATTTTCTTTATATGGACATATACAAGAGGTTGACAAGAGGGAATAAAATCGACAGAGTGTTTCAGTAAGCTTTTCAGACACTAAAAGACACCGGATCAGAATTTTTTTTTCTAATGAATAAATTAGAAAAAAAAATAATTAAACTGTCCCTCATGTCCCTAAACATCCACACCTACAGTTTATAGTGAAGGACAAAAGGACGACGGTGGAGAAATAGACACACTGACAATCCTGGATTTGTTTTTCATATCCCTTCCATAACTTTCTCTTTGTCTCCTTCTATCTTGTCTTTTGCCACCAAATCGAATTGGAAAAAAAATCTCGCTTTGACATGACACGTCTGGAGATTGGTGTCGCAAGGGAAGAGACGCTGCCACCGGACTAGGATGAACGAAAACGCCCAAATGCTGTCTGGCCGGAACACAAGAAGCCGGTGACTGAAACAACGCTTCCGTTCGTACTGTATGAACGCTTCCATAGCTTGCCTCCAAATCAGCATTTTAAGCGAAGTGGAGAGGTTTCTGAAATCATCGCTGCTTCCTTTGAAGACGCCACGAAGCGAAGCAGATCGTCCTCCATCCTGGCATCGAGGAGGAAGAAAATCCACTTGATCCTCCTTTCCTGTCATTTGGCCACTGACCGTTCAATGTCAGGCTTACTTGGCGCGGCCATGTCACCGTCGCGTACGACATGGAAATGACGCTAAGCTAGCGTGACTCTGGAGCTCTACAGCCATTGGGAAGCTAATCCCACTTTGCATGTCCTTCTACTGTCTCGTCCTTTGTGAGCCAGGAAGCTTTTAGCTCCAGGGATTGAGAACGCTAAAAATATGTGTTCTGATTGCCAAGGCTGTAATCAGATTTGGCGTGTTGGATGCCACCTTCATTAGCATATTAGCTAAGTTGTCATGTCGTGCAATGAAGGTTAGTCATTTAAATGTAGCACAGAGTTCGAGACAAAGGCACAGTTGCGAGATCTGTTCATATGAAGCCTTGATTTCGATAGGAAATTAACTCTTTTTTTTTTTCTTGCATTGCAATAACATAGACCATCTGCCAGATACTGTAAATTCTGTTTCTCCGTCACTGTCTTGCTGTGTAGACATTCTTGCTTAAACACAGCTTGTATGAGCTCGGCAGGGGGAAGGCTGTAAGAGATAGTATGGCAGAGTGAGGAATAGGCTAACTAATGAGCCTCCTCATAATCCTGTGTCTTTGGCCTAATGGGGCATTTAAGGGAAGATAATGCATGCAGTCTAGCTTTCTCCTTACATCCTCATTTGTATCAAGTGGTAGTACAAGTGCTGCACATTTACCACAGCCTCCCTTGGCTTTTCTTTTTTCTTTTCTGCTGACTTTGTTAGTACAATAAGAGTTTCAGGTCTATTTTTATGCACCAATTATCCTACTTCTATATTTGTGTTAGACTATACATACAGTATGTTATGCCGCTTCCTAGGTGGAACAATGAATTCATCGCTATTAATTATTCCTGACACAATGTTTGCAGTAAAGAAGATGGCGTCTCAGGTCATGTGGGAATAATCCGAAAAGCAAACTCGGAGTCGGGATTCCAAGTGCATCACGACGCAGGATTCTGTATCGTTCAGTTTGAAATAAACCCTGATTTGCTTCCTAAAAGATTGAGACACCATGTGTTAATTGTTTATATGCTCGTGCCAGGCGAGCGAGGAATAAAACACTCTTTTCCAATAACCTAATCTTTCAAATGAAGTGTTTTGTAAAAGAATGCAAATGCAATTAATAATTAATAAACAACATATTTAGCTTGAGAAATCTTTTGTCTTTCACAGGTTGGAAAACCTCCTGGGTTTTATAAAGCAAGGACAATGCAGACTCTGTCGCGAAATGTTCAAACGTTGTCCTTGTGAAAGTTATTGCTAAAAGAAATTATCTTTTTTTTTTTTTCAGTGCAGTCAAATGTTTCCTAAAATAATTTACTAAACCAGGTTTCTATTCATATACAGTACTGTATGATGCTAGCTAACTTAGCTTGCAACCTAGTGGCTAATTGCTAGCAAGATATCTCGCTTGTAGCCCAGCTAGCTTCGCCGCTTTGTGCTCTGTCATATAAAATACTAAGGATTCCTTCTTTTTATTTAGCTTGAAAAATGAACTATTACCTGGCTACAAGGAGCGTTCAAGTCAAACAGGGACTGATAAAAATTCCAGTGAATGAAGGCGTAAAAAAGTGATTGACTTTTACAGAAGAGTTCAAGCACAGTACAGTGATGAGACTCTTAGCTGCAGTAAAACATTTAAACGGTGCGAATGCTTTAAAAAAAGGCAGTACGTCCATGAACGACGGTTCGGCCGAGATGGCTTGGAGCTTACTGCAGAATTCAGCATGTAGAATGCCTGAGACTTCAAAAAATGATTAATAACTTAGTCATCACCTTACAGAAGAGATGCATTTGTCTGTGGGAACTGTACACACAATTATTCACCAACACCACATGCCACATCCCCCATACAGTCCTGACCTCGCTCCGAAACCATTTCCACATGTTGCGTTCTGTTATTCTGCACAATCAAAAATCCCGGTTTGACTTGAACTTAATTTATATGTTTCGTGCTATTTATTGAGGAATTGTACATACACTATTTTGGCAATATACTAAACTCTTGTTAGAAAATGTTTTCAATGTTTGCTCGATCATCTAATTTATTAGCCATAATCTATCCTTCAATCTTTTTATGGTTTCATTTTTAGAGCAAAGAAAAAAAACACTCTTTTCCACCTTCAGTGTATTTATCCCTGATTTTTACTTTATTTCTACTCATATATAATCTGCCAGCCTCCATCCAGATGGAGTTGGGACCTCCATCAAGGTGATTTAAGTAATCTCAGTATAAAGTCCAGGAAGTGAACCTGAGCATGAACATAACCCGACTCTGTACACAAAGAACTTTCTCTACATAAATACTTCGAACTCCTCGCCCAGTGCTTGTATCTCTTTCTCTTTGCTCACTCGAATATTCCAGATAAGCAAACTGCTGAAGTCCTAAATCTTTCATAAATAGCAAGAATTAGCACATATCGCAAGCAACCTTGAGTCTCACTTAGTTCCAGATATCCTTTTTTTTTTTAGAGAAAGAAAAAAAAGAAAAAAGCAGACAGCCTAAAGAACAAGTATTATTCTCGCTATGAATCAACCAGGCAGCCAATTAATTATGCTGTGATTAAAGCACCGGCTAACTAGATTGAAGTTAAGGAGATTGGGGTCAAAGAGTGTTAATTTATTTCTGCGAATCCCTATTTCTGACATTTTTTTCCCCCTCATACACAAATTATCAAAGGCACCCTGCCATGTGCAAAGTGATTAATTCCGTCACCTAATTGTTTTTGTGTCAAACTGTTTTGAGGGAATGATGAACAATGAATCCATTTCCCCGAGAATCTCCTTTTCTTTCGTTGCTGCTCCCTTTCTCGTTTTCCCCATCGCCCGGTTTAATTCATCTACGCCAAATTAACGGGCTAAAAGAAAAAAAAAAAAAAAATGCAAAATGACCTCACCATCTTGCGAGAGAGTGATGAGAAAGCCGAGCCTCAGCGGCAGTCCTGATAATGTCGCTGCCTAATTCCTGACAGCAGATGAAAGAAATGCAGGCCAGGGAGAAATGAAGGGAAAAAAAAAGAGAAAGAGAGAGAGACAAGCAGGGTAATGTCGAGAAAGAGACGACAAATCAGACTGAGAGGATGAGTGCCTTGTGATGTTGTTAATTGTGAGATTTCATACTTGTTGAAGCGGTGCCGCATCACCGGCTCGGCGCCCGAAGATTAAACTGAATTCTTCCTACATGAACCCAGAAGGCTAATTATAAAATAACGTGCTGGCTCGTTCTCTTTTTTATCCATTTCTCTTTTTTTTGCTGTCTAGACCTCTATGCTTCATTATCACAGAGCTGCTGCTGGAGAGATCGCTGAACCGAGCTGTGAAAATCCTTCATACTTATTCGTACCTGATCCCATTAATACAGGATTACCGCACAGCGGCCATGTTTGCTTAACAGATGAAACGAAACAGAAACAATCTCATTGTTAACGATATACTGTATTTTTTTTAGCTGTTGGTGTTTCAGACCAAGATCGCATAACCAGCGATTGTGGGTCTTCGTAAAAAAGGCAAATGAGACGTCCTTCCAAGCATGCTGGCTTTGTACATTTCTAACATATGTACAGTATGGATGGATAGATAGATAGATAGATAGACAGATAGATAGATAGACAGATAGACAGACAGACAGACAGACAGATAGATAGATAGATAGATAGACAGATAGATAGATAGAACCTTCCAGTGACCCAGACCCCATCTGCCCTCTGCACCTACTGACTCCCTGTGCTGAACTGGACATCATGTTAATCTACACAACTTCTGT
>JAOVVA010000026.1:3046013-3056891 GCA_028565275.1 Leiocassis micropogon
AATTGAGTAGTTTTTTTGTGTACTTCTACTTTTTAAAGTAGTTTTTAAAATCTGTAATTTTACTTTTACTTAAGTATTTTTTACATACTTAAGTACATTTTAAATCTTCAAAAATCAAATTCTTATAAATTCTTATAAAAGCCCTGGTGGGTTAGGGTTAGGGTTAGGGAACAGATTTATTATGCAAGGGTGTTCCATCCCCCATCCCAAGTAACTCAGTAACTTTTACTGCACAGTAATTTTTACTTGTACTTCAGTAAAAGTTCACTAAAGTAACAGTAGTTTTACTTAAGTACAAAAATTTATTACTCTTTCCACCTCTGCAAATGGTTCAGACTAGGGGTGGTAGAGGACATTTTTCTTGCCACACTTTGGGCACCTCGGTACTAATGAGCATGGTTTAAATGCCAGTGCATACCTCAGTGTTGTTGCTTACCATGTTCATCGCCTTTATGAGAACAAGATAACATGCCATGTCACAAAGCTAAAATCATCTCAAAATGGATTCTTGAACCCGACAGTGAGGTCGCTGTATTCAGACGGCCCCCACAGTCACCAGATCTCCATCGTATAGAGTGCATTTGGGGTGTTGTGGAACAGCCAGCAAATCTGCAGCAACCACATGATGCTGTCATGTCAATATGGACCATGATATCCCATTCATTCTGGATATCCAGGGCATTCATGGACACCATGGATACTTATGGACATTGTATACCTGCACATTCGTGCACAATTAAGCATATTTCTATTTCATTCTTGCTCGTTGCACATAAACACTTTCATGCATATTCGCACATTCCCCAGACATTTCTATTTAAATCCCACTTCATCTCCACATTAAAGTTTACTATATTTTTCTATATGTGTACAAAAAAAAAAAAAAATTCCGTATTTGTACAGCTAGGTTTTTCTTTATTTTATATTTTATATATGTACAGCTAGGTTTTCTTATATTTCATATTTTGTTTAATCTTATATAGATATATTTTCCTTAGCTAACGTTTTTTTCCCTATATTTTATTTTCTTATTTTATTCCATATTAATAATCTTTTTTAAGGTCACGGGTGGTCATTTAGGCATTTCACTGCATATCGTAATGTGTATGACTGCGTATGTGACAAATACAATTTGAATGTTTCCAGCACTTTGTTGAATGTATGCCACAAATTAATGATGGCAAAAAGGGGTCCAACCCAGTACTAGCATACCTAATGAAGTGGCCAGTGAGTGTATAAAAAAAGAGGATTGAAGAACTCAAAAGAAGAGAAAGGAGAAGATAATTAAAGTAAGTTAAACAGAGAAAGTGATATATAGCAAGTGGTCTAAACACTGTGATGACGTTAACACTTGATCCTGTTCATTTGGTTCCATGTTTCCTATAGACCCAAGCATAGACATTAGACGTTTTATAAGAAAAAAAAAAAATCATTAATTTATCTTTTGTAAAACGTGGTGCTGGATCCACTGGTATCTGTGTACATGTGAGTGAGATTGGAGACAAAACACTGAAAGGAATACCAGTGTGTTTTTGGCAGGTTGGAGGAAACCAGACAAGCCAGAGGAAACCCATACAGAGGGACCATGCATGCAATATCCATACAGACCATAATCTGAGCTCCGGATCGATCCAGAGACCCTTGAGCTGTGAGTTGGTAATGATGGACTTTGCACTATTGTGCCATCCCAAGTAAAAACATATAGTCTTTCTGTTGCATTGCAAGTAGACGGCCATACCATCAAGGTATGGTAGCAAAAATACGTAAGTAAATGTTGTTGCCAAAACATGGCGTCTTTTTCTGGTTTCAATAGAATTCCGATCAAATAGAAGGGTTTTTTTTTTTTTTTTTTTTTTTTATCAGGGTGTGGATTTAAACTCAAGCTTTGGCAAGATCTGGATTCCAATAGCGCCCCCTGGTGGCCACTATACAATACTTTATAAGCAGGGTAACAAAAAAAACAGGGAATGAGACAGAAAGAGGGACAGATTCAGACGACAGACTCAGAGGAAGAAAGAATCACACCAAAGACAGACTTGCAGACAGATTGAGATATACAGAGACAAAGAGAGGGGGAGAGAGAGAGATACAGAAGACAGACCAAGCGAGAGAGAAAAACAAAAGTTAGAGAGCTATAGCCAGCCCGGGAGGAAGACAGAGTTTCAGAAACCCACTTCACCACCACTCTTCTTCATTCCTCCTCCACTCTCTCCATCTCTCTCGTTCTTCCCTGCGAGCGCTGCAGCTGAAGGCCTTCGCTTCCTCTATATTCTATCCTCATTATTTTTTTTTCCAGCCCGACAAAGATTGTCACTTTGGCTTCGCATGGTCAAAAATAAAATGCCTGATGTTTCCCTTCCTCTCTCTAGCGCTCTTTTCCCTCTACACACCACAAAGTTTTTTTTTTTTCTCTCTCTCAGACATCTTCATTACCCACAGCCAAGCATGTGTGTGTGAGAGGAGGGGGGAGAGAGGGGGCAGGAGACACCACTGACAGTCACGGAGATTCATGAATAAATTCAAGATATGTGAACGTATAAAAATAAATCATTTAAATACAAGTCCAAGACAAGCTTTGAAAAAAAAAATGTGTCTGAGAACCTAATGAGCCGTAATGTTCTTCAAACTTTTCTTTCGTTAACCCCCCCCAATTCAATGCAATTGGAAAGTTAGTTTCAAGTGCTTAGCATGTTGCGAAAGTTCCCGCTCACACCTTTTCCACGTACTTAACTGAAATTTTAATTAGCATCGGCTTGCAGCTCGGGTCACTCATGTACTCGATATTTAATTAAACAGCTCTTGCTTTGCTCTGTCCTCCTCCCAAACACATTCTTCTCCCACAACACCTTTTCCGCTAGCGTGCGTCTTCATTAATCAGATCAGGGCTTTTAATGAGAGATTCTGTAAACGTCACTCGGACACGCTTTATTTAGTCTAGAGAGAGAGCGCACACATCGCGTCAGTGTCTAATATCCTCCTCAAAGCATGCTGACTAGCACACTACTGTCAGATTTAAAGTCTGAGTCAACTAGTGAAAACTTTGTTGCTTTTATGCTAGCGTGAACACGTTAGAAAATAAAGTATTGCTTATTAAGCGCCAAAGACTACAGCATCAGTGTTAAAATTAATTGAAGAAAATGTTTTTTTAATGAATTGTGAAGGTTTATTTAAATAATTTGATTTTACTGCTCACAGGTGGTGGACTTTTTTAGTTTTAGCCCCACCCCCAGTTGAAAAATGATTCCCACTTCTTTCATGTTAAATGTTTGATGTTTTTCTTTGATGTTTAATGTTAGAAATCAGAAACCCTAGACAATTCAATTGTATATCCAGCAGTACATAAATTGTGATAAATTAAATTGTACATATTGCAACAACAATATCTTGATATGATATTTTTATGGTATTTTTTAAATATTATGATTTTTCTTTTTCAATTCATAAACGCACTACTAGAAAATTGGTCTCACTGATACCATGTAAGTCAAAATTATTTAGTTCTACAATGAAAATCCAAATTTGCTCACTCTACTTTAAAGTTTGTTCGCGTTACATTTTTTTCCTACAACAAAATTTAACTCGACATCTATTTGTACATCTGACACTTAAGTCAATACTGTCCTCTTACATTCAACTGACTCAAAACTTATGTTACTTCAACAAATACTTTTTAATCACAATAAAATTTGTAAAAGATTTTTTTGTTCATTATGTTAAAAAACAACTGAAAATATTTTTCAAATCTTTCATTCATTTATATTCCATACACATTATCTTGTGTAGAATTGACAGTTATTTTAATCAACTATTAAAATATACGCAAAATAACAAAAAGATGTACAAAAATACATGTATCAAAATGTAATTGTTTAAGCTACATTTTAGCCTTAAATTTTAAAAACTTAAAAATCTAACATTTTTTTACTTACACATTTTAATGTGTATCAAGCTGACAAAAAAAATCAACATTTGTGTTGAGTAAAAGTACAATATTTATGTCATATTGACAGAAGGCATTTGTGTAGATTTTATGTCACAGAGGAATTGTGATTTGGTGAAGGGGATGCTCAGTGGACTACTGATTGGAAAGTCCCAGGTTCAAAACCCACCACTTGCTACTTAACCACCACTTGCTGGTTGCTACTGTTGGGCCCTTGAGCAGGGCCCTTAACCCTCAAATGTACAATGTCACTCTGGATAAGGGTGTCTGCCAAAATTTTGGAAACTTACAGTATGTTACAAATGATAGGATAAAATATTGTGTGAGATATAAGGTCACAAAAAACTGAGTATTAAGTAAAAATAACAAGATTATGCTAAAATTAAACACTGTATTTAAAAAATCTGGTATTTTAAGTATTTTCCTAGTAGTACTTTACTTAAAGTTGGATATTCTCATACTTTTGACTTTTATTCTGTACGTTAAAATTCAAAAAACTGTCTTACAGGGTGGAAAAAATTTAAATTTTTAATAAAAGCACCTTCTATGTTTAGGCATTTCTAATATTCCATTTTGTATCATAATTACCTGATAAGAGCATTATCCTTGCCAATCCTTGCAAAAAAATTGTCATGTACATAACTTTCCTTGATTTTTTTGTTATAATGCATACACACACCGACCACTTAATTTGGTACATCTGGACAGTACTGGATTGGACCACCTTTTGCTTTCAGATCTGCCTTAATTTTTTGTAGCATAGATTCAACAAGATGCTGGAAACATTCCTTAGAGGTCTAATTTTGGTCTATATAGAACCAAGCAGTCACTGCAGATTCTCTGGCTGCACATCCCTGATGCGACTCTCCTGTTCCACCACATCCCAAAGGTGCTCTATTGTATTGAGATCTGGTGACTGTAAAGGCCTTTTGAACCTACCATCCAAATGGCGCAGCAGAAGTCGAGACTCATTAGACCAGGCAATCTTCTGTTGTCCAATGTTGGTGATCCCATGCGAATTGTAGCCTTAGATGGCTGTTCTTCTGTGACAGAAGTGGCACTTGGTATGTTTTTCTGCTTTAAGGTTCAATGTTTAGTATAATCTTCAGCATATCTTGGTTGCAACAAGATGTTATTTGAGTCACTGTTGTCTTTCCATTAGCTCGAACCAGTAGATCAGAAGTTTTGGAAATACTCAGACCAACGGATCTACCACCAACATTCAAAGTCACTTAAATCAACTTACTTCTCCATTCTGATGCTCAATTTAAACTTCATCAGATCATCTTGACCAGGTCTACATGCCTAAATGCATTGAGTTGTTGCCTTGTGATTGGCTGATTAGATGTGTGTTAACAAGCAGTCCACCTAATGAAGTGGCAGGTGAGTGCATGTCTACAGAAATTGGCTAATTGATATTTATTTAGCCACTGACTTCCTCCCCCACAAACTTGTTTTTTCTGCCCGCAACCCAACATCGTTTGGGTAAATACCGCGACATAAACAGTAACACTGATTTCAGGTGGCTTGGCTGAATGCTGATTTACCCTTCAGACACATCAGAGTTGCGCAATTTCGCTATCCTTCCGACATCAAGAAAATTCAGATTATTCACAGAACCTACAGGGACCCGAGCTGGTGCAAAAAAGCCAGAGAGTGATAAAATGGGAAAACGTTTATTTGCCTGTCTTATTTTAACACTTCCTGTGAGATATGCCACCTTCAATAGGACGATGGCAAAATTCAAATGGAATCTTTCTGCCTGTTTAATGTGCTATTATTTTCTTTTTTTTTTCAACTCACACACCTCTAGACTTGGGGAATAAAGTCGATCTGCATGCAGCCACAACTATCTGTCAAAAGACAAAGTATGTAAGGCAGTAAGCTTTAATTTTTGTTATAGCCGTTCTATTTCACAAGCATGATACTTAGGTAGAAATGAGATTGTCCTCTCCTACAATTGGTGTTCTTCTGCATATAAAGCAACTCTATCAAATAGATTTGCTCATCTTATCTCGTTAATACTAGTCTTCCAGCATGCAGGATCTTCATTTCGATTTTTAGTAAGACCAGAATCCACTTATCTTGCTATACGAACACACATACAAGGGACATTTAAGTCAAGCCAAAGAGTAAAAACTCACTTTATTTCTCTGTGTAATCTTCTGCTACACTAATGCACTTATCCAAGCGTTTCACTAGTGCTTGGACACCATCAGTGCTTGGACACCATCACTGTAGAAGGTTTTCTCAGAAACACTGGCCTCCCAGGAACTCCTTTAATGGCCCAAACATGTGAAAATGTCTTAAAGCGAGGTCAGAACTGTACAGGGGACGTGGCAATAACTCCCAGATGAGTTCCTGTAACGTGCAAGTGGTGTTGGTGAATAATCATTCCCACAGACAGATGCATCTCTTCCACATGTTGATGGCAAGTTATTTGTCGATTTTCAAGGATCAAGTTGCGGAATGTTCATGGGAATGATTGCAATGAGTTCCGAGCCTACATGTCATTCAGGGATTGTCATTTACAGATGTACAGAGTTCTTTAAAACATTTGTACCTTTAAAAAAAAAATCCGGGGGCTAAGAGTCTCATCATCGTACTGTGCATATCTGTTTTATGCCTTGCCATCATGTTCCCGTTTCATAAGGCGGTTTAGTGGTTAGCCCTGTTATCTTGCACCTTGAGGGTCAGGGTTCAATTCCCACTTCAGGGTCTGTGTGGATGGAGTTTGCATGTTCTGCCCGTGTTTGGTGGGTTTCCTCCGGGTACTCCGGTTTCCTCCCACAGTCCAAAGACATTCAGATTAGGCAAATTGATGTTCCAAAGTAGTGTGTGAATGTGGACCAGAGGTCCTACCATGGTCTTAAAAATGGGAATAAATACGGTCCCTAATTGGACTACCTAGATAGATGGATACATGTGTGAAAAAAAGGCATAATATTAGTCAGGGAACAGCATATCATCATGGATAGTACAGCATGCCTGTGCTGCTCCACTTGACCTATGTATAATATAAATCTGTTTTTCCTCTTGCTAACTCTTGTAGCAATAAAACTAGCAGGGAATTGAGATCCTATAGGTCTCATTAAACTCTGAGGTATAATATTATATCATTAAAAAATATCTATCATAAATTGTTGGGTTTAGCAAAAGGTGACTCTACCGCAGTGTTTAATCTTAGTAAATAGATCTCAGGGGTGTACTTCAGGTTAAGCCACTGCTGCTAGGAGAGAAAGATTTCTTCTTTATATCAGGATGTCCTGAAGCCCTGAAACACAGTGCAGGAATTAAAATACAATTTCTGTCCTGCTTCAACAACCAAGCCAACGAATGTCATTAAATTCCTCTCCAACGCTTCCTTTGGACGCTCCCAGGCTTAGTCAGCTCGAAACGTCTGCTGATGCGTCAAATCTCATGGAGTTACGTCAATACAAAAACCTCGGAATCCATCTTATTATGTATCATCATGAAAAAACATTGTCAGGTTGATGTTATTGTCAGATTATTGCCTCAGAGTTAGAAAGGTTGCAGGAAAATAACCCTGGACATTTTTTTTTCTCTTTCCTAAATCGCTGAGGAGATTAATACATAGGCCTATATATATATATATGTGTGTGTGTGTGTGTGTGTGTGTGTGTGTGTGTGTGTGTAAAACACAAATATTTCTATGCTCTGGTCCTGTAGGAAATCTCAGTAACCTCATAGAGGTAGGTGGGAGCTCAAGTCAGGTGAAAAGATCTCTGTCTGGCTAAGACTCGTCGAGAGCAGTCACTCAGTTTTCCGCTAAATTGCACCATCACTAGAAAAGCTGCCAGAATCTCGGACCACTGCTTCTACTCTTAACACCAGTCATAAAGCATAAAAACACCCCGGGAGACTTCAGCCAGCCACAAGCGGTGACAGCTTGGAGACGAGAAAGGAAGGGCTGAGACAGGAGGAGAGGAGAAGACAGGAGGAGAGGAGACAGAAGAATGGGAAAGATATATAAAGAAAAAAAGTAAAGCATAAGGGAACATTAAGGGGAGGGAAAGGAGAGAAGAAGAGAGGAGGAGATTGTGAGAGACGAAGTGAGGAGCAGTGTGGAGACAGGAGAAGAAGGGAGGAGAAGAAAAATCAAAGGAGTGATGAGAGAGGAAAGGAGGAACGGAAGGGAGACGAGGAACTGAGAGGAGAAGAAGCACAGAAAGCCGATAAGATGAAAGGACAAGCGGAATAGAGAGGAAGAATGCAAATGCAAAGAAAGTTAAAAAAAAATGGACAGATAAAATCATGGTTAAAAAAACATATATATGATAGGAGCCTCCTATTAGGAGGTAGAAAAACAGAAGGGGATGAAAGACAGAAAGAAATAGAAAATAAAAAACAGGAAAGAGGATAAGAGAATAGAAAAAGTTATATAAAAAGAAAACAGTATAAGGGAGCTTTAAGGGGATGGAACAGAGCTGATTTTATGGAAAAAAGAGAAGAATAAAGGAGTAGAATTCGAGAGGAGAAGAGAGGAGACAATGGAGGTGAAATGAGAAAAAGCACAGAGGTGATGAGAAAGGAAAGGAAGAATGGTAAGGAGATGAAAGAAGGAATAGAAGAAAGGATGGAGAGATGAGGACCTGAGAGCGGAGAGCAAATGAAAGAGGAAAAGCAATGGAGATGAGTTCAGAGGAGAGAGGAAGAATGGAAATGCAATAAGAACAAAAAAGACAGGAGGTAAGAAAGCGTGAAAGGAAAGAAGGAAAGAAACTGAAAACAAGAAGCATACAAGAATGGATGGATAGTAAAGATATATAGAAACAAGGAGAATTTGAGCAGAGAAGAGAAAACTGGAGAAAATGGAGAAGAAATGAGAAAAAAATATGATTTTGAGGTGATGGAAGAGGAGGATCTGAGAGCAAAGGAAAATCGATTAGAAAAAGACCAGAAAGTAGATGAGAAGAAAGGAGAGAAAGGAGAATGGAGAGGATATCAGAAAAAATGGAGAAGAATGGAAATAGAAAGTAAGTAAAAATAGACGTTAGTGAAAATAGGGCAGGAGAAAGGAACAGGAAAGGCAGAAAAATGAAAAAGAGAAAATGTAAAATTGGAGAAGAGAGAATTATCTTTGAACAATAGACAGAAGATAAAAAGAGGGAAGAAAAAAACAATGAAACATAAAAGGAGGAAGTCAGAGGTGGAAAAAAGAATAAATGAGAAGAGACGAGAAGAGATCAAAATGATGGGGAAAGAGGAGAAGAAAATGGAGAGAAGGAGAATAATAGGGAGAAAATGAGGTAAGAGAGGAGGAGAAGAACGGAAAAGGAAGAGAAGTGAGAGAGGGAAGAATGAAGAGGAAAAGAGTTAGGAAATGTATGGCAACGAGCAGACGTGTGGAGAAGAGCGGAGGACTGGAAGAAGAGAGTCGGATTCACCAGTGCTGTATTGCCACCTGCTGAAGTTTCCCGTCTAATAAACGCTGACCTAGTATCGCTGGCGTGCGTCGCCTGGGCTCTCATGTCCTTGACATGGTGTAGATTTTTCGAATCATTAATATTAATTCCCGTGGCTTCTGATTGTTGTATTAAATGAGCAGCGGGGAATTGGGGACGGGAAATTGTGTCATTATCATTTGAAGATCGTGGTCAATTTATCTGTCGAATAACGAATGAGGGCTTGAATGAGGGAACAACGATTACGATAATTAGACACGAAAAGATTATTATGGATCTAAAATTGTCGAATATATTCAGGCGGGTGAATTTTAACGACTTTTAATCTTCCTGCAGATCGTTTTTACCAGTTGATCTTGTAATTGGACCCGGAATTTTGCCTTGATTGTGTGGACAACTGATATTTGAACGATTCTGGGCACTTATACAGTATTTCCGCAGTTCTATGATTTATTAGAATGAAACGAAAGATTGCCTCCGTTCTGTTTTGATGTTTTCAGAATTTGATATTAAGCAACGTTTATAGGAATTCTAACCACTGGAAGTCATTTCTTTACCTTTGGAGTAATAATAAAAGCAGATCCTTGATGTCGCAACCTCGCCATAAACATCTAAACTTATTCTCTTTGACACTCGTTCATTTGGAAGATTGATTTCCATTTTGCAACTGAGATTCAGTCCAAACACGCACTCTTGAAAAAAATTAAAATAAAAGGTTAGTTCCTCTTGGACATCCTGTATGTAAAACCCAGAACAACCTTTTTGTGCTGTAAAGCAGTTACATTACGTCATGTGGCAGACGCCCCTTATCCAGTGCGACTTAAATTTTGATCTCATTATACATCTGAGAGTTAAGGATCTCGCTAAAGGGCCCAACAGTGGAAATTTGGAGGGATCTTGCACCTGGTACCTTCCAATCAGTAGTGCAATAATGCCCAGAGTGTAAGAAGTCCCGAGGTCAGAACCATAACCACCTTTGCTTTTCTAGATTTCTAGGGTTTTTCTGGGTAATGCTTCTCTTCTGGTAAAATCCTACATCAGTGGGTTTTCTATCCTCATCTGAAATGTTTTGGGAACTTTGGTACACTACAATGTTTCTAAGGAACCATTGGGAAACCATTTTTTTTACATGGGGTGCAGAGCAGGTCTCACTTCAGATCCCAGACTGGCAGTTTTTTTTTTGACCTTCTAATAACAACCTGAACCACTGAGGTCCGAGAGCACTGCACATTTAACGGTCCCATATTTTACTATTTCTAAACTATAGTCTTACTATAATCTCAGAGCTCCCCCAAAGTGTGTGTCATATGTATATGATAATGTATTTTCTTTTTCATTATAATATATTTCACTCCTCTTTCAAAAGCACTATTTCATTGTCTGTGTAAATATGCAGGGCTGCAAGAAGCCATGGAAGGGAATCTTCTTTTTTTTTTTTTTTTATAAATTTAGTCATGTCCAATTCTTTTTCCCCGATTTTCTCCCCAATCTAGTCGTGTCCAATTCCCCTCC
>JAOVVA010000026.1:3056991-3067473 GCA_028565275.1 Leiocassis micropogon
AACAGCATCACCCAGGGTTCGAACCTGCGACTCCCGGATGATAGGGCGAGCGCTTTACCACTGCGCCACTCGGAGACGCCGGAAATCTTCTTTTTATATGAGGTCACAATAGGAGAAAAATATAATTGGCAAGAGACAAAAACAGGGATTTTTTTTTCCACAGTTTGTGTTTGTGTAATGACATTAAAGACACATGTGAATATCTAAAAATGACTAAATTTAGCATTATAGGTGCCCTTTACATGTTTCTTTAAACGCTTTTAAATGTAAGCCTTATTTAGGATGTTTGGAACCCTAAACAGTGAGCAGAATGCTTCATAAACCCTTTTGCTATGAGATGTAGAGTAGTTACAGGTTAAAGGTTTTGCTCAACAGTGGGTTGCTGGCGGTCCTGGCATTTGCTTTCCAGAACATTAAAACCATTAAGTTTATAACCAATTAGGTTTCAGTTTCCCCGTGTGCCACTGTGGCAGTTGTGTCCCCTCGGGGCGTGGCTCTGGAGGACCTCTGGAGATGTGCTCTGGCACAGCAGATCCTTCTTTTGCCGTGGGTTGTGGGTTGAGGCCTCCATGGATCAGACTTGCTTGCATCAGTTTCGGGTCTGGGATGTTTTGAGGCCTGGTTGGAGGCGTTTGCCTCCTGGGCCCCGTGTGTGGCAGGCTGTGGTGTCTTAGTGCCTTTGTATTGTGGCCAGCTTTGATTTTTTTTCTCATGCTGCATTGGCTTTTCTGTGAGATCGGACCAGACAGGCTGGTCTTTGTTAACCGCAGGCATGGATGAGTCGAGGTGGGTTTAATGTTATGGTATGGTATGGTCAATGTACAGTATATTAGGAATCATTTTAACTGCACAATGTATATATAGAAAAAAAATGTGAAATTCGAATAGACAAAAGTCACAATGAAGATGAATACATCTGTAACTGTCAGAGCCTGCCCTCAAGCATAGACTCGTGTCTATTTCTGTAACTTCCTTTCATACTGTATCACCTCATAAGAGATAAATATAATATACCACAGCCAGCTCTTACACATGCATCGTGTTGCTATAAAAATCTAAGGTGTATATGCAGGTAAATCACACATCCATATCTAGACAGTGAACACAAAGAGGGTTAAAGCTAAATGCAGGGTGTGCAGATTGACCGAGAAACAGGGACGAAGAAACTGCCGTCCGGGCCTAAATTACGCCAAATTCATCTCGCCAGAGGAAGTCGCAATCAGCCTCAGAGCATCTCTCGCCAATCGGCTGCTATTCAGCGCCGCCCTGCAACTCTCTGATGATTTTAGCATGCTTTTTTTTTTTTTTTATTTTTTTTTTTTTAAATGAGACACTTCACCATCTTCCTTCTTGGTCCAAGCGGGGCATAATTGCTGTGAAAAAGGCTCCATACGGCAGCGAGGGAAAAGCACGGTCCGTGCTCGTTGCTATGTTTAAAACCGCAGCTGCTAACACTTTGTGTAAGTGTATGAATTTGTTTCAGCGCTCTCACAGAGGAACCGACGGCGAGGGTGAAATGCGAAGCGCGCACTCTCCGAGCCTTGATTGGTTTGAACAACCTCCTGTGAATCGTGGAAATGTGGGGAAAGAAGAGGCATCTATTTTCAACTCTTCATTAAGTGAAGGTATTGAGACTGTGCGAGGGGCAGACAAAAGTGTCAACGGTACGAGCGCTACGGGGTGATGTCTTGAAAAACAAATATTACATGTCTTTGCTACACTGTTTGCTAATTTGTATGCAGGAAAACAGAATTCCTGACACCACGCAAAACATATTCAAGTGTATAATTAACTTTCTTTTTTCTTTCTTTTTCTTTCTTTTTTTTGCTTTAAAAAGCTAAGAAATTTGTGCTTGGGTTTGTGTCAGGGTTTAAATTTCAAAGGCAAGGAAAAAGGATCTGGAAAAACTTAGCCAATATAAACTTTCTAGATTGTATTGACGTTCTTACAATGAACTCATCAGAGGAAAATCGAGTCAGTAAAAAATTGTGCTGAGGTTAAAAAAAAAAAATAAATAAAAAAAAGCAAATAAAAAGCCATGCCTTGTGAACACAATTCATATTACATTTCACACTAAAAGGGCAGACTGTGTGTGTTTTTCTGGCTCTAATCGGAAAGGTCTTTTTACCGGTGGCCCCATGATGGATGTTAGCTGGAGCGCTTGCAGTCTGTGGCTTTTTGACGATTGCCCGGCCTTTTCTTCTATAAAAACCAGGGCAATCATGTTATGAGGGCTCTTGCCATTTTTCACGGAGATAGTGTTTTGATCGCCTGGGAAGAAAATAGTACTGTTTAGCACCAGCCCACCTTCTTGCCTCCCCCTCACCTAGCCTTTAAATGGCCAAATCGCGCTCCTATTGGGCAACAACTCCAGACTAAACACAGAGAGTCTCATGGCCTCCGTCTTCCTCGCTGGCACTTTCAGGCGAAGCTTCGTTTAGCATGAGAGAGTGATAGAGGGGCCCAATGTGGCTCAACAACTCCAGAATAAGATACTCAACCCTACAGGAATGTCACAAAACACTTGTGATAAAGTGCATGTCCTTGACAGTACGAAGAGCAGGTAAAGATTAATCTTGTTTTACCCCGGCCCGTGTGTACTGAATGTTGAAAGTCGCATTCTAAAGGTTTAGTGTACAGCCAGAATTCCTGGACTTGAAAATTCTGGTTAAATTAAAGTACAGTAAGTTTTAAACCAATCCAATTTCTTTATATGAAATTAAATTAAATTATGTAGATTAAATGAAAAAAAGAGGAAGAAATGTTTTACTGTGCCAGGCTGCAAAATATAAAGATACAATTTGGAATTTTTGGTTCTTTATGTAACAGCCTCAGCAGCGACCTCGTTTCCCCTCTCGTCTGTTCCAACCACTCAGCATTCAGCATCACCAGTATACTAATCACCGGCCTGATCATCTGTCATCATCTGCACCGGTTTCTCACTGGTTCATGCGTTAAATTAGATGTTTTTTATGCTTGATGGATTCACAGGTCACTGCGTGGCTTAACAAACAAAAAACATTCCCCTGAAACCGCTCAGGTACCACTTCCCTGCATATTGTAGTATTTTCCCTGCTCTACCACACCCATTCCAATTAAGACCAGGCTGTTAATTAGGTGATTAGTCAAATCAGGTGTGTTGTGAGCTGAGGAACTGGACTGAAAATGAGAGTCAAAAGAGCCAAAAATTCATTTATTAAGCCTCGACAACTTTTCCTCAAGACTACATTAAAAATGAAAGAAAGTCTGGCTCTTTGCCGTAGTTGCCAATTCCGCTTATAATACGCGACTTTGGGCTCTTGTATTATTGTATTTTTAAAAAAAAAAAAATAATTATGCTTTGCAGGTCACTTTTTGGGGGCTTATTTTTAAAAATGTTTTTTGTTTTACACTTCTCCCCAAATTTATAGTCTACACAGCCTCGCTCTAATCAGCACTGTAGCGCCCTCCTACACCCCCCCGCCCCCCCTGGGGACCTGCTCAGAGATCATAGAGATCCTGCTCCACAGTGCTGTTATGAATCTGAAGCCCCAATCTCCTCTACTCCCTGATGAGAAAAATCACATCGTCCAAGTTTGATCTGCTCATATTTCCTATGAATGCCGCCAACAATGTGGTCCAAGTTTGGGAAAGGAAAAAGGCAAAATTTTTTTTGTTGTTTTTCAGTAATACATTTCCCAGGTGACAAAAACAAGTATAACATACTTATATACTAATATTAGCTGACATGGTTATTATATTTTTTTCCACTCCAGTAGGCCCACTCCTGCCCTGTTCTTTTCCATCTCACATTTTTCTCGTTTGTGAAAAATGAATATCCCTTAGTGGTTAGCACTGTTGCCTTGCACCTCCAGGGTCCGGGTTCGACTCCCATGTCTGTGTGCCGTGAGTTTGCATGCTCTCCTCATGTTTGGTGGGTTTCCTCCAGGTACTCCAGTTTCCTCCCAAAGACATTCAAATTAGGCTAATGGGGTTCCCGAATTGGCCGTAGTGTGTGAATGAGTGTATATAGTAGTATATATACTCAGTGGTATCTTGGCATAAAAATTGTATCCGTTCCAAACGCGAGTTCTTTTTTTTTTTGTTTTTTTTTTTGCAAAACACATTTTCCCATAGGAAAAATGTAAATGCAGATAAATACAAAATTCCAACACTATAATCATATTTTTTTCATATAAAAAACAATCATAACATTTAGAAAAGACATTTAAATGAAGTAAAATATTAAATAAATAATCATTAATCTCACTTAACATTAATTTATGATTCCTCTTGGCACTGCCTGCTTTAAAAACAAAACTGGAAGTGACTCCATTTTCTTCTTGCTTCTTCCAAGGTAAATTTCTTTCAAATTTTCAGTTCTTAAGGTGAATATTTGTGAGGCGGTGCCTTTGTATGCCGAGGTACAAATACACAAGTTTGTATTTATTTTCCACCTTCTAGGACAATACTGGAGAATTTCAAACTGTTAAATAACACATATGGCATCAGGTAATTAAGTAATAACAGCAACAGTCAGTTATTTTTTAAGACATGAAGGTCAGCTGTTCTGGAAGAGTCCTGACAGTAACTTATTGTTGTACTGTATAGGTATAGTTCTGACAGTATGGACACGTACATTTGCAAAACCCATCAAGCTCCATGATGAACCTGGATCCCATGAAGACCTTCTCAGGAAAGCAAGACCAAGACTTACCTCTGCTGTAGAGGAGAAGTTCATTTAGAGCCTCAGAAATCATCAATTAATAACAAACAGCACCTCAGATTAGAGCCGTTATGAAGGATTTACAGAGTATAAGTAGCAGATACATCTCAATATCAACTGTTCAAATTTTACAATGTAGAAAGAAATAAAACTTAGGAAAGACCATGGAATTAGAAGGTGTGTCCAAACGTTTGAGGTAGTTTGAGATTAATATTTTGTTAATATTAATGTTAATGTTATCTTTGTGGCCATAGCATGCTATAATGATATTGAGCTTCAAAATATGAAGAAATGAGCGGTGGCTCGAGACTTTTGTACAGATTAGGCTAATTGGCGTTCCAAAATTGGCCATAGTGTGTAAATGAGTGTATATAGTAGTATATATACTCAGTGGTACTGTATCTTGGCATAAAAATTTTATCCGTTCCAAAGACGAGTTCTTAAGGCGAAGTAAAGTACTGTACACCTCAAAAAAGAAATAATACAGTTTGTAACGTGTGTAATAAAGCGAATAATCTCCAAAAATATTCATTTACAGAATTCCACAAGATATGTCACAAAAGCCAATTTTTGGTATTCAGTCTTTTAAATTCTGTAAACGTAATTGATAAGTTCTGAATCTAGATTTTAGACATGACTTTCTTAAAAATAAACATTTATTTATTTATTTATTTTATTTACTTGCCCCAAAATGGATGCTTGAAAACGACACAATTCAGTTCCCGAGCTTCACTAAACATCATTGGAACTACAAAAAGAGAGAGTCATCATCATACTGAAAAACAGACAATTAAACAATCTGACAAACTGTACACCACTGTAAATGAATTACTGCTTTAGCTAATGTTTCAGAGATATTAAAAATAAAAAATAAAAATAAAAAAAAAACCGTAAGAGGAAAAAAGATAGCCCTATGCCTATTAAGAGTAAGAAAGTCAAAAGCATTAAGTGCACTTTAATGAGGCAGATCAAGATTGTACATTTCAGATTAAGTGGACTGGAAAATATTCAACCCCATTTATTCTTTATAGATCATCGGGGTCGATGCATGCAGCGCTGCCGGCGTTATTGATTTGATTCCCCGCCCTCTTCGCTTCATCTTGTGCTATGATAATGTTTCACAGCACCATGAAAGCGATGTGATTTTATAATTGCACTCTTCTCTGCACCCGCTTACACTTGTATTGCAGATGGTGATAAAACTGGCATGAGTTTCCGCAGATGCGCGACCAAAATAAAGCAATTTCCTCTTCGTGTTCATGTTTTAAAGTGCGAAATGAGTGAAGTTGTTTTAGCTCATTTCCCACTGTGCGCGAGGGCACATCGTGAAGAGGACCCGAATCCGAGGTTGGAGCGAAAACAATGCACACTCAGTCACAACAGTATTTTCAAGTATTGGCATTTTCTCTGACTTTGCTAAAATTCCTGTTTCGAATTAGCCGCTTGTTTAATGTCGCTCGGAAGTTGTGTTCTCCAGAAGCGACTTGCACGTTTTGTTTAGAGACCAAAGGAGGAACATATTTCATCCTGTAATGAGACCTGGTGAACCTGTCATCCCTGCAATTACCGCCAAGTCACCTGCTTTAATAATCGATATGAATGAAAGTGCAGCGCTTCCTCTACGCTTCTCCACCTGGTCTCGCCCCGGTTCTGCTTAAGATTCCACCCGTGCAAATCAAGTGGTAATTAATTCCTAATAAGTGTTAGAAATTACTTAATTGCTTCTCGTGCCAGGTCCGGTTAGAAGCAAAGGTGCTAATGATGCTCTCTCTCACTCTCTCTCTCTCTCTATCTTGTTTTCTCTGACTTTCTCTTCAAGTCCCTTCTACCCAGAAAAAACAACACTGCACACACACACACAACACAGGATCTCTGGCTTAGCCAGTGGCTTTTAATTAAAAGCCGCGTGCAGTATAGAGTCCTCATGGCATCCTTGCTTTCGCGGCTTCCTTTGAGGTTTGAGCCCATGACAATGTGGGCTGTCCCCTTTGGAGTTAAATTAATTACAAAACGTGGCCTACTTTAGTCTGGAAGAATGAGAGAGGATGAGATAAAGCACAGAATTACATGCACATTTAGTGCTTGCTCTATGCTCCTTTTACAGCAAGTCAGCATTTCCTTAAAACATGCAACGTCCCACTGATTTTACACCGTCATTTTAAACATTATTTAAAGTGTACAACAACTAGGGTGTTTCATTAAGGGGAAAAAAATGACGTGTTACAACAACAGCTTAGTGTAGAAATACAGGCCCTTATACAGTATATAGGCCCCTTTGGTTCCTAAGTATTGGAACGCTTTTGATTTTGATCTAGACTGAAGACATTTGAGATTCATGACAACCATGAAATCTAGTTTGTCTCATAAGCTGATTGTGTTTTCTCAAGGTTCTTAGTACACCAGGGGTTTAATACTTTTCAAGACATTTCAAATTGATGTATTAGAGATTTGCCCAATGCATATGTAATGGCTCTGATCAGTCTTGTCCCCAGCTTTTAAATGGCTTGTTTTTCCCTCCATAGGCGGCTCCCTAAACCTTTTTAAACAACAAAAGCAAGTTTTGCAGGCTCAAACCAAGACTTAGACATTCAAAGCTGTTAAGTGTTTTAACAATCAATAAATCAGCGCACACCATGGCAACAAAAACACCTCTTAATCATGTGTTCCGATATTTTTGATTACTGGGGGAAAATAATTTATATTTACGGAAAGGTACCAGTTATTTACTTATTTATTTATTTCTTCATTTACGCCATTCGGCAGACGTTCTTATCCAGAGCGACTTAGATTTCATTTCATTATACATCAACAGCAATTGAGGGTTAAGGGCTTTGCTCAAAGGTAAAACAGTGGCTACTTGGTAGTGCTGGGATTCGAACCTCAACCCTTCCAAATAAAAGTCCAATGATCTCAATCCCTCATTGATCTCAAGCCCAAATGTCTTCATTGTATAACAAAAGAAACTGTTCCAATACTTTCAAAGAGGAATGTATAATTATTAAAGTACCTGAATTTAAATGCTAATTTTAACAACAGCAGGTGATTTTAACCACTTAACGTCTAGACATACTTTTTCCACATTACATATCTTTTTTGTCTTAATGCATTTGGAATCAGAAATCATTTGGAATATTCAGGAAGTCACATGAGTTCATCCACATGGGGCCACTTTCAAAGTAAATCCATATTATCGACAGTATATGAAAGTAAATTATGGCAGCACGGTGGCTTAGTGGTAAGCACTGTCGCCAGGGCCCGAGTTCGATTCCCGCCTGGAGTTTGCATGTTCTCTCTGTGCTTGGTGGGTTATCTCTCAGGTTTCCTCCCACAGTCCAAGGACATCCAGATTAGGTTAATTGGCGTTCCCAAATAGTGTGTGTCCCCACAGTGTGTGAGTGCGTGTGTGAATGTTGACCGGGAATGAATGTTGACTGGACGTCCTACCACTGTCGTAAAATGGGAATGAATACGATGGTAATCAGCACTGGCCTCCACTATCCCTAGTTAAACTACAGAGGTTTCTAGATGGATGGATGGATGGATGAAAGAAAGAAAATTATCAATTAACATCATGTGTGAAGAAAACTATTACTATGTCCTTAAAGTTCATCAATAGCATGGATGACCCAGTAGTATGCTAAACACAAAGCACTGTTCCGCATTTATGTGAGCGTACAATGTTGAATGTCGAAGGTTAGCAAAGAAGCATTGCATTAAATGAGATGTTTAAACGGTAAGAATGATGTTTTCTTAGATTTGATGAAAAACGCATTTCATCCCTGATCATCAAATCACCTCAAATCTTCGTCCTTTTGTTACTTTTGTTACTATAGCAATCGTGTCGTCTCTAACCTGTGACATTTGGAAGGATAAAAAAGACCTTCCTGATTGCGCTTGATGGGAAATCATCCGGACCCATTGTTTGTAGAGATAAAAATGTGTGTACGACGTTTCGGGAAGAAGAAATCCTTTCACGGTTCTCTTTAAAGACGACGTTGATTGGGGCAATCCTGACTGGCTTCAGGTCAACTAACATAGGAGGGCTTCAAGACAAATCGGCTTTGTCCGTTCCATGCTTTAGAGCCGTTGGCTCTCTTCCATCCGTCCTCTCATCCTGACACTTCCTTTGTGTGTGAATAATGAGGGGAGTCTCAGCACTTTGAAATTGGAGATATGACAAACAAAAGTGGCCTTTCTCCTTTATCTCGCTGTCTAAACCAATAGAAAGAAGTGATAGGATTATGCTTTTAGATTTAAATTGAAAGCGAAGCTCTTTCAGTAATATTTCGTCTAATGCCTCCTGGAAGTTTCTCCCTATCTATTAGGCTCCTTAGTTTCATGTTATAATGGAGACGGTCAACAGAACTAATTTCTTCAGAGTGTAATTTTTTTTTTTTTTTTCCCCATAGGAGTAAGTGTCCTAATTGGTGGAGCAGTTGGTTTTGATCTAACTTCACAGTCCTTACACATTCAGACAGACTTTTAAAAAAATGTTGTAGGATTTATTTGAGCTGTCAGGCAGCACTGATCAAAATTCACTTCTTTACTAACTATTTTTGTTCTTTATTATTTATGAAAGGCATTTGGTCATCTGCCTAGGATGAGATACGAGCATGAACACATCACGTGCATGTTTTTTATGGTGAGCTGTACAGTTCCTTTTAGCTAAATTCCTAATTCATGAAGAAGGTTTCAAGTTAACAAACAGTGCCAAGTCACCTATCAGCTTCAGATATAGTAGCTCCTTTGGAAATATTACAACACTCGTGAATTTCCACAATGACAAAGCTTGTGAAAGGTGACAAGGTTTCTTGCTGAGAAATGAAATAATGCCCTGTAAGTTAAGACATTAAAATCCAAAGGTAAATTTGGCTAATTAAAAGTAAAGACAGAAATGATGAGACCAGTTTCAAAGAGATCTGGAGAGCATGATGGCTTTGAGAGGTTTGGAAGGACAAATGGAATTTTAACAGGAATTAACCGACATAATAACATTACTGGTTCATTTAAGGTTTGTCAGTGGTTATTTTCATGTTTAACTTCCTACATGTGGTTCTCATGTCAGCCTTTTTGTTGTATGAGCTCTCAGTGGGTCCAGGAAATAAATATTATAGGCAATATTAAAGAGCAAAGGCAGAAGTTGGGATCTGTAAATAAAATAACCAAAGTTATACGTTAAGGCGTTCAAGTTAAACCAAAACCTGTGATCAAATTTCTAGTAAAACGAATTGACATTTACAGAAGATTTCAAGAACGGTACGGTGATGAGACACTTAGCCGCAGTAAAAGATGTGAATTGTAAGAACATTTTAAAGAAGGTGATGCGTTCTTGAATGATGATCCAGGCTGAGATGGTTCAAATCCCACTGGTTTACACTTCCCGTGAACATTCAGCGACTGGTCCCTGAAAATTACCAGATAAACTGTAACCGGCAGAAATGTATCTGTCTGTCGGAACTGTGCACACAATCATTCACGCACACATCTCGCACTAGGCCACTTGCAGTCCTAATCTCGCACCATGCCATTTTTACATGTTTGGGCCATTAAAGGAGTTCCTGGGATGCCAGCGTTGCAGATCCATGCATTAGTGTAGCACAGGATTATATAGAGAAATAAAAAGGGTTTGTTTTGTTATTCTGCATAATCAAAAGTCCCTCTTTGACTTGAACACCCACTATATATATATAGTTTAATATGTAAGATGTACGGGTTTCTGTGTTGATACAATAGCCAGTGTTTCGGATCATTAAAACTGATTGAAAAAAAAAGATTTT
>JAOVVA010000026.1:3086570-3104565 GCA_028565275.1 Leiocassis micropogon
CCAAAGGAAGTGCATGGGGGGGGGGGGGGGGGCGGGGGAAAATGCTGAAAGAGCAACAGCACCACTCTGTGTTAGAAAAACATGTTGCAGCTTGAGGTCGAGATCTGCTTGCTGCTTTTTCCTGGTAGAAGAGAATGAGACGAGAATCAAGTCTCACAAACACTCATGGAAGTTGCATATATATATATATATATATTGCTTACAAAGTTTATTTCTGTCAAATAAATAAGAAAGTTCGATTTTACACAGAAATCTGTGTACCAGAAATGAAACATTCAGATGATGTGGACAATGACGTCAAAATCCAGCTTGTCCAGCTGTGAACAAACGTAGAGGAACAGTCAGACGACTTATCGTGTGAAACCTCTGGAATAACAGCTGCCGTAGTAGCAGCTTTTTCTATACGATTTCTCAAACAATGCCATAGAATTTGTCCTGCCGTTGTTAATCATGGCCTTCCAGACCTCGGGCGACCAAGACCAGTCGTGTCAAGTTTTATCCGTAGCCTGGAAATGGTTTTCCTGGCAACTCCAAACCATCTAGCGAAGTCTGCTCTAAATGGGGCATAAGATGAAATGCATAATCAGAACGTTTTCCTTACTATTGAAACCAAGACATATGACTTTAAAAATTAAAACTTTAATAAAACAGGTATGAACAAAAGTTATCATTACTTTTATGACATGTAAATTTTATCACTACAGAAATATAGGAATGACGTGACAAAAATGTAGAACTCTTAAAATGAGCATATCATTATTATTATTTTTAGCTCAGAGAAACATGTGTATCTGTGCTACTTCTTTGCTCATGTGACCCTTTTTTTTCCCACTCAGACATGTTTGTATGGTTGGTTGGTTAAAATGAAATAAAATTCCGTTTCCTCATATTTCCTATTTTGTGCTGAAAAAAGGATATATTTCACTCTGTACTGCACAATCCTGGGCCCTGAATATGTTTAATAAAAAAAAAAACTAAATTAAAAAAAAAGAAAGAAAGAATAAAACAGAAAAACAAATAATGGCTAAAGAAATGCTCTAGGTGTTACGTGCCATGAAGACATGAGTTAGATTATCCACAGTAAAGTAAAGCTGTACTGAGCATGACTGCAATTTTACCTTATCTGTGCTCTTAATGTAACAAGGACAAAACTAAATTGTGAATTATATTTTAGGCATTTATTACAGTACAATTTTTTTGTTTGTTTGTTTTTTGTCAGTGCTGAACATGCACTATATTCGTTTTTTTATTTTGTCCATTCTGCCATAAACTCCTCTTACTTTTTCATTTTGATTAGTTCAACATTATCTGTTGACAATTTCTCCAGAATTCATATTTCTTAAACCATGACGCAGGAAAATGACTTGATGCAGCCAGGAGTGCTGCATAAGAGTGAACCATTTACTTTGAAATATAGGTTTTTTTTTTATCATCTTCGGAAAAATGAGGGACATATCACTATTTCCTAGGATCAATTTGCCTGGTATATCACAGTGAACTGAATTCATATTGAAAAAATGTAAAAGAAAAAAAAAATGATAGAGCTGCAGTGTTCATTAGTTTGTATATTGCAGCTATAAAAAAAAAAAGAATGTTCTATTTTAAGAGGCAGAAAAACCTTCCAAAACATTACCTTAGTGCGCTCGCTCATGGCCAGTTCCAGCCCAGCATTTCATACACGCCTTCCTTTTTTTTTTCTTTTTTTCTTTTTTCGTTTCCATGTGCAGCATAAACCACAACATAACATGTCAAGCAATGAGGCAAATACGTTTTGACAAAGCTACTTAGCTACTCGGATGTAATCTCCTATCAAAGTAAACACACAGTCAGGTGGGGGGGGGTCTGTGATGAAGATAACCCGGCAACAGGCAAACAAACACCGCCGGCTCGGAATGCAGGTCCCTCGCCATATGCCTGCGTGCGCCGCTTCCTCTCAGAAGGTCATGGAAGACATTTTTATGAGCCGTTCAGCTCAGTCATTAGATCGGATTATTGCAGAGGGATTTGGATGCTACCTGCGTGCGCGCGCCGGCTATTAGCGTCACACCTTTATAAGTTGTAATGCGATGAGGTACGACTGCCTGGAGGTTTTTTGATCAATGTTAATCATTTGCCTGATTACGGCTCAGGGACGAGAAACTAAAAGCAGACCTCAGTGTTTTTACAGTATATTTCAGGAGCATTACTGCAAGGTGGCCTTAATTAACTCACAAATATCGGATTTTGTATGAACCATAAATACCATCCAAAATAGTGCTTGGAGTTGGACTCTGTAAAATCAAATAACTTCTGCCAAACAACTACATGCAAATAAAGTAGAGAAAGAGATAATGTAGAATAGAAATAGAATAGAATACAGATCAAGTCCAAATCCCTCTTTTTTTAAAGAGTGTTGCACCATCTTGGCTTGCACCATCCATAAATTGTCAAATGGTTGAAAGAAATAAAGCCTGGCTGTTGGTTGAAACCGTCCTACCTAACCACAAGCTAGTTGGCTAACTTTGCTTATCATTTCATTGTCTATACCACTTTATCCTGTATACAAGGTCACAGGGGTCTCAGGGAATGAGGCAGGGTACACCCTGAATGGGATGCCAATCCATCGCAGAGCACACACACATACACACACACACACACAATTTGGAAATGCCAATTAGCCTAATCTGCGTGTCTTTGGACTGTGGGAGAAAACCAGAGAACCCGGAGGAAACCCACTAAGCATGGGAAGAACATGCAAACTCCACACACACGGACCTGAGGCGGGAATCGAACCCTCGACCCTGGAGGTGCTAACCACTAAGCCACTGTCGTCCGGTGAATATAAATGCACTACACAAGGTCTAATTCACTGATTCCAGTCAGCTGGTTAGCTGAAGTGATGCACAGCAGATAGCGATCAGTTTGACTCACACAAATCGGCCACGCCCCTAATTAGGCCTAGCTTTATGGCTCAATGTAATTTTAACTCATGAATAACATTAAAAAAACAAACCCCAAACCATACCAGGCTGCAAAAGTTTATTCCTGTCCTAAAGTTGGACATTTTTTAAATGGGGGTCTGTGAGGATTGACTCACTTTTTTGGAGCCTAGTGGTCGTTCGAGAAACTGCACGTTTTTTTCAGTCGACGGTAAGAGTGCAATACCGTGTTTGGCCACATATTCACCACATTACATTTACGGGGGCGCTGTTTCGCTCACTGTAAAACTACTCAGTGAAATACAAGGACGAGATGGCAGCAACAACTAAGAAGAGTTTATTACCAAAACAAAAACTGTTAAACGACATGTTGTTATTGTTAACATTATAAATACAGTCTGAAAAAAAAAACAGGGCTTTCCTTTTATTCTCTGGGAAAAAAACTCCACTTTGGAACAAAAAAACATATAGTGTGCGTTAACCGTCTTCAAGCTGGATGTGCAGCGCCACACGTCAGTTGTACACGCAGAACCGGGTTCCTCTCAGGTGGCCTGGTTTTGTTGTGACCAACTGCCAGTCGAGTTTTTCCAGAGCTGGTGATTAATAGGGATCATATTCAGCTGTCAGCAAATGATGTTTGAAATTCTGTGTTTATTTTTAGACCACTGAAGTCATGCATTCAGGTTACTGGGCAAATTTGATTTGGTAATAATTTTATTCATCGTCGCAGGTCCCAGGGCGGAGGGCACAAGGTCACCCAAAGCCTTGAGATAAATAAATATACTCGATGGAGTATGAACGTGTACCTGAGGGTGTATGATTCAGCAACTCATGACTACGTATCATCAGTTCTTTTTCATTTTAAATAAGTAAGTCCTCCAAAAGGACTATAAGTTACAAAATAAAACTGTTACATAATTGATAAGATTTACAATATTTGGAGTTTCAAATGTTTGCTCGTTTATTATTATTATTATTATTATTGTTGTTGTTGTTGTTATTATTGTTGTTGTGAATTAATATAGACTACATAAAATTTTTCTTTTTGTTTTTTCTTTATGTATTCTTATGTTTGCTGATCTTGTTGGTTTGTTGATGTGAATATATATAAAAATAGCTACATATTTTCTTTTCGTTTTTCTTTGTGTATTCTTATTGCATTTGCTGATGTTGTTATTATTAGTATTATTGCTGTTTTGTTATTGTGAAGAAATATAGAAATACATACATATATTCTTTTTGTTTTTCTTTATGAATTCTTATTGCTATTGCTAGTTATAGTAGTAGTTTTTGTTGTTGTTGTGAATAAATATAGAAATGCATACATATTGTTTTTGCTTTTCTTTATGTATTCTTATTGCCATTGCTTATATTGTTTATTATTATTGTTATTATTATTGTTGTTGTTGTTGTTATTTTGTTTTGCTAAATATAGAAATATCTGATTTTTTTCTTTTTGTTTTCTTAATGTATTCCCATTGCAATTGCTGTTGTTGTTTTTTTTGTAATACCAGTAGTAATAGTACTAGTATTGTTGGTTTTTTGTTGTTGTTGTGAATAAGTATAGAAATATATCTTTTTTTTGTTTTCTTTATGCATACTTATTGCTATTCCTAATTATTATTATTATTATTATTGTTGTTGTTGTTGTGAGTAAATATAGAAATACTTTTTTAATTTAGGCATTTAATTGCTGTTGTTTTTGTTGGTGTTGTTGTTATTATTATTATTATTATTATTATTTCTGTTCTTGTTAACTTCTTTTCTTTTTTGTTAACTAATTTGCTAGACTCAAAGAAAATATTTTGTTAATGTAAATAAAAAATAAAACATAAGTTCCATACATTAAACACTACATAGAATCTACATAGAAACGTGTGTGTGTGTGTGTGTGTGTTACAATGACAGCACGATGTAGTGTGTGTGTGTGTGTGTGTGTGTGTGTGTGTTAGTTGAGAAAAAGGGAAAGTGAATTGTATGTAACCGTGTAACCTTCTGCACGCGCACACACTCTCAGCACTGTCAGCTCCACATATCCAGACGAGCTCAGGGGCTGGGACGAGGTCAGGGCCTCGTCTCCAACGCACCGCTTCGCCCTGTGCGCGCGCGCTACACGCGGCACCTCATAAAGCCTCGCGCGCACTCTCTAGCGCGCTACTTAGGGAATCGGTGGGGATTCGGGACGCGGCCGTGCGCGCGCCGCGCAGACAGAGAGCGCACACTCACTTCCTGGAGCTCCAGAAAAGAAGCCGCTTTTGCACCGGGGGGGCAGAAACAACACACACGCAGAGACACACAACAACAACATGGAAGGGACGAGTTAAAGTTCGTGCGGGTGGTGGAATGGGTGGGAAACCGTGTGTGAGACGGAGAGACGTTTTGAAAAAGAAAGCCCAATGTCGGGGAAGCTGTGTTAGCTGGGGAGCTAAGCTAAGCTAAGCGGCCTAGCTAACGGCTCCAGCGCGCATTATCGGCTGTCGCTTTACTTTTATTCAGTTTATGTTTCCGGCGCAAAAAAAAAAGAAAAAAACTCCACCTGTTGCCTTTTTAAACACGTTATTGCACACCGACAGGTAACGTGTCTGTCTCCTGCCACGTCCTTCTCACTTTGTTTTTTTTTTTTTAAAGCTAACCTGTTAGCCCGGTCCTGCTATGCTAGCTTGTTCGTTATTTTGCCAGCTAGCTAGCTAACTTTCCAAAGTTGCTGCAGAAACCCCGGTCGGTGTGTCTGCGTGTGAGATGCCCGGCCTGGCAGGACAGCCCTTGGTTCTTTTCCCCACAGGAGACGTCCTTCTCGCTGCCTACTGAATGTTCCTAGCCTTTATATTTTCCACCGTCGTGTTTTTCGAGCTTGGTGTTTGTTAGCTAGCTAGCTAGCAGGCTAGCCATGTCTGTCCCGTCCGCAGAAATGCTCGAGACGCCTCCTGGGTATCCCTTCGAAGAGATAGAATATGCAGACATTGAAGTGGAAGAGGTGAGATATGATAATCATGTGATGTGATCTATAATGTGATCTGACCTGAAAAATGTAAAAGCTACATGTCTTTTCTACACTATGTGGATAAAAGTGTTTGTCCAAACCTGTTTATTATTGAATTGAGGTGTTTCAATCAACCAGGGCACAGTGAAGGGCAATCTTAATGCTTTCAGCGTACCAAGACATCTTGGACAATGCTATGCTTACAGCAGTTTGTTGAAGGCCCTTTTCTATTCCAACATGGCTGTGCTCCAGGGCACAAAGCGAGGACGATATAGTAAAGGACATAGTGTGATAAGTTCACACAGAACCCTGAACTTGCACCTTTGGGATGAACTGGAACGGTGAGATCGCGAGCCAGGCCTTCTCGTCCAACATCAGCACCCGACTTCATAAATGCTCGACAGTGTGAATGGGCCACAGATTTCCCCAAAGAAACACTCCCAAAATCCAGTGTGGTCATGCTTCCTAGAAGAGTGTAGAAGCTGTTATAGCTGTAAAAAAAAAAAAAAAAAAAAAAACTCTGCTGTTGTGTACATTGTGATTTCTACTAAGTGTTTCTCGTTATTCATAGCTGAAAACTATAAATTTAATCAGGTGGTGTCTTCGACCAGAACGAAGTGTGGCAAAAGAATGATACCGAACAGTTCTGGGGAAAAATCTTTGAATAACATGTACATACATACACTTTGTCAACCCCCGCAAAGTCGCAGCTCAGAGTTCGCAGTCTAAATTATTAGCGGATTATTAATAATTTTTCACGGAAACCGCAAATATCCTCCGCTATTTTTTCTGTGGCAATATGTAATTTCTTATGCGTTTTAAAGCTAAACTACAAAAAACTATATAATTTACTAACTTTGTAACATAAATATTAACATACTTTCTGCTAAATATCCATGTAAAGTATAATACAGTATAATTTATTTAATACTGTAGAGAGAACACAAAGCGACCGTAGAGGGAAACGAGGCTTTGGATGTTTTATTATTATTATTATTACCATATTTACCCTACAGTACTGATACCAAAGAAAACACGTTTGCATGAATTACAGCACATATATAGGGGTAACATCGGTGTTTTACATTCTAGCGTTGAGGGAGACACAGGAGTACAGTACGGTACAGTATACGGGTTTAATTTTACATTGATACATTTTTTTTGAAGGGTAATGTGTTAAGCTAAATTTGAAATGGGATTAAAATGTTTGGGAGCATATTTAGAATTTAAACTATAATAATAATGTAAAAAATATATATAATTTTATTTATTTATTTATTTATGTTTCTTTTTATGTATTTATTTATCTATTTGACCACATCCAAAATTAGCAGTTTTTCACAATTCATGGGTGCTCTAGGAAAGTAACCCTGTGTATATACACCAAAGGAGTCAGACAAAACAATGTAGCCTATACACACGTCAGGAAAAAAACCTGTATAAATATTTAAATACTATATTTATTGCTATGCATAATATATTGATGTATAATATTATTATATTATTGTAATATACATCAAACACTTTTTCTTTTCCTGAACAGTCTGTATAATTTTTTTTTTTGGCTGACTTTGCGTGAGTGTGTATATATACAGACTGTATATAGGACATATGCGAGGACATTTGGGTCTCAGGAGGATATTGAAGTGTATTTTTTTGGATACATCATCATTGCAGGTTTGGCCAAATACCTTTGTCCATACAGTGTGGCCAGTCTGGGAATAAGTACAGCTTCATCTTATATCTTCATCGATATAAGATTTTAAACTTTTTTAAGGAAAAAGACGCTTTCTTTCCTCGATGACTCATCTGTACTAATCTTGCGTCCGTCCAGTGAAACGCTCTCTGTATCGTGTGAGCCACGCAACCCTTGTGGATTACCTTATCTGCAATGGCGTTGTCACATTAGGGACCCTGGATCGTTTCAGAGAAAGCCCTTAAAAGTCTGGTTCATTTTGATCAGTCAGAAAACAATCGTTCTGTGCTTGGGAACCGTCCTGAGCACGGATGTTTATACACAACGTAATCAGTGCCATCTGCCTACTTCAGAATCTCTGTATGCTTGTAGCACACGCCAGTCTCATTTTCTGACCTTCACAGGACTTTTTTTTTTTTTTTTTTTTCCCCGAATTTTTTTTTCTCTTGTGTTTAAAGATGGCTCACAAAAACCAAAGTACTGCCAAATAAATGCACAAAAACAATGTGATGCTGGCCGGTAAGTGAGGGGGGGGGAGTGATCGTCTCTGGACACGGCACAATTTAGGCATGCTTACCGCCCGAACCGCTCAACAGATGATGCCATCACTCACTTACCTGGACAGTTTGTTGACGACAGTCCAGCGTTTAACGCTATAATTCCATCCACACTCATCACCAAGCTGGAGCACCTGGGACTCAGCCCATCTCTGTGCTAGTGGATCTTCAATTTTCTGACTTGCAGACCACAGGCAGTAAGGAAGGGCAGACGTGTCTAAGCCTTCCACATCCTTAGCACTGGAGCCCCCGGTTGTGTCCTGAGCCCTCTGTTGTCCTCATTGTACACATACGACTACGTGGCCCCTACCAACTCTTTCACATTAGATTTGTACTGTGCATTGGAACGACTCCTCCCCTCTCCCCAGCGTTTACATTGTTTTTGTTCTCCATACTCGCGTACATTTGTGTATTTTTCCACACTTCGATACAGCAGGTGGCAGTATGGACCGACGTGACTTTTGAGCCATCATTAAACACGAGAAGAAGAGAAGGAGGAAGTTAACTTTCATGCTATGACTTAAATTATTAATGTTTTATGGGGGAAAAAATGTAAATCTGCGCTCTCATGTGCCACAGCTATATCAGCTATACATGTCTAATTTGTGGATAAGATTGTGCGTGCTACTCGACACACTTATCTCATTTCCACTACACTGGTGCTGGTGCCAGGTGCTGGACTGGGAACCACCGAGAACCGGCCCGCATTTACACTAGACAGGAGCTCAGCGGGAGCTGCATGATAATAATACATCACAGGCCACGCCCACTTAACAGAAACGAACATGGCCGAAGTCAGTTTACTGGTTATTCTCCAAACTATGAAAATGTATTTCATACAGTTTTTAAAAAAAAAAAAATTTTAAGCAATTTCCAATTTCTGCTGAATCTCGGCGGATGTCCAAATTGCTGAAAGCGCTTTTGTTTCGTTCGCGCTCCACATTAATGGACTTTGGGTCTCCGCTTTTTTTAAAAAACATTTTACGCTCCCTATAATTCCGCCCACCGCTCGTGACGTCACGGGTTCTCGCGACTAGACCAGCAGAGTTTAGGGGCCGGTTCGGTGCTTATTTTAGGGCACCGGCACCAATTCGTTTCTGTGGAAAAGCGCGGCACTGGTTCCAAAATTGGGAACTGGCACGGGAACCAGAGCAGTGGAAAAGGGGTAACTGAGATTTCGGAGCAGACCGACTTGCGTGTTCATGTATGGTGAGCTTCCGTGTCTGATTCGAGGACTGTTCCCGAGCACGGAATGATTGTGTTCTCACTGATCAAAATGATCACGACTCTGGAAGTGAAGTGTACATGGAAACGATCCCAGGGCATTAATGTGAATACGCCCTTAGAGATCTTACTAAAATCTTAATGCACCATGAGAAAGTCCATGAGGAAAGTCCAGGCTCAGGAGTTATCCATGTCCTGTTGAAACCCTGTCTCACAGGACGCTGTAGGGGACACTACAACAAGTTGTCTTCTGGTCAGACTCCACCCAGGTGTAAAGAGCTGGAGCAGGTTTGATTTAATTAATGCTTAAAATGAACTCTGTTGTCTTTTGTTTTCTTTCCTCAGGTGGTGGGCAGAGGAGCTTTCGGGGTCGTGTGCAAAGCCAAATGGAAAGGCAAAGACGTGGCCATCAAGACCATAGAGAGTGAATCAGAAAGGACTGCCTTTGTCGTAGAGGTACGATCCGATCTAATCAGACTTAAGCCGCTTCCCTTTGAGCTCCCTCGATCTCCACGTAATCCTGGTTTAATCCTGACGTCTTTCTTTCTTTAGAGCCCTGTCCCCCTTTACGACCTTTGTATTCAGGTGTTGGTTTGATCCAACTAAGTGTAGAAGAAGTAGTGCAGATTTTTTTTGAGAGTCCCAGAATGCATCGCAGATGTAAAGTTAGTTACAGCAGAGCTCCGAGCTACTACGAGGGGTGTTCAGGTCAAACCGGGACTGTACAGGACACAGCTACGAGAGTGAAAACTCCCTTTATTTCTCTAATGCACTTATTCTAGCATTTGAATTCCATCAAGGTAAAAAGTTTTTTTCAAGACGGCATTGATGGTTGGATAAAAGTTGTAGATCTGGGAGTATGGGTATGATGAGGAGATGAGAGAGCTGAACAGGATAAAGTGCTATAGAGTCGCTCTCTCTCCTAGTTTCCAAACCGCTTTCTGGTTAATGTAGGGAATATTTATTTTAAATACAGTATCCGCCAAAATATACTTGAAAAGACGACCAATATTATTCACCTTGCGAGTTTATTTCTCCGGAAAGAAACTAACATACAGGTAGTCCCCGACTTATGAAAATTTTTTGAGTTACGAATTTCCGCAGATACGAACAGACCGGGGTTCTACTTCTGGTTCAATCGCGGAAGTATCTCGCGTGTATTGTACAAATAATAGACACTGCAGTGCACCAGATACCAATATTTACAATTATATACAATATTTTCAGTGTGTAAGTGAATGTATAAAATGTCTAAAATCTGGTATATCGTGTGTGAGTCGGCCTCATCAGTTTCAGTGAATCAGTCTGTGAGCACCATGATGGATAATGTCTGTCCTGTAAAGCCGTCCTGATGGTGAATAATCCTAATTTTGGAAAATCGTTAACACAACAGAGTTCACAGTCCAATACAGCTGGGACAAAATGGTGTCCGGGATTCCCCTCGTGATTTAAATGTGCAGAGATAAGACTGTGAGATCAAGTACTCCTTAGGCGCGGTTACGGTGTTTTGCCACATGATGGCAGTGTGGGGAAAGGGGGCAGAGATTTAGTCAAGTCATACATTGGTATGCTGTACATTGTATATTTGTGTCAAAGGCGTTTAGGAGTCATTTTGTCGGGCTTAAGAACAAATCGGACTTATGAACGTGCTCCTGGAACGGAATTCGTTCGTAAGTCAGGAGACTACCTTTACACAGTACTGTCGTGTTGATTTAACGATTTGCTCGCGTAATGCAGGAACAGTTCTGGGCGCATCTTTACAGTTGAACACACTCTGCTTTAACATTCTGCATCAGGTGGTGTAAGATCTGAGACATGGGTCCGGTACGGGGAAGGCATTTGTTCTGCAATCTTTTTTAAACTCGGTCCCTATTCATGACCACTTCCGTGTGAACGGAAATAAAACTCGACTGTGAATACTTTTTCCTCCGGCTCATCTCCAACATCAACTGCACAACACAACTTCATTTTCACTACCTGGAACACGTGCGTCTGCACATGGGCCTGGCAAGCATGCGTCCGAGATGTGCGAGTTTCAGCACTGTATATTTTGCCGCCTACCGTAGTTTTAACTTACAGATTGGCTTACAGATTGAGGGTCTTTTAAAAAAATTTTTTATTTTTTTTAATGAGCAGAGAACATAAACAAATGTTTCCTTCTCGTGCACAATTTCTTGTTAATGTTTCTCATACATTATTTATTAAGAATTATATTCGTCTACACAGCGTAGTTGATTTCATTCATTTCCCAGCCTGTACCAGTGCTGATGAATCTACCGAATGATTTGTTCACTTGGCCTGACTTCTTGTTTATTCATTCTGTCCTTTTTTTTTTTGTCCCCCTCCAGCTTCGTCAGCTGTCTCGTGTGAATCACCCCAACATTGTCAAGTTGTACGGATCGTGTCAGAGTCCAGTAAGTCATTGTTTTTACCCTTCAGCTATATATTATATATCTCCAGGAACCATTTTAGTTTTTTTTCTCTGAGCCATGGTTTATATTATTATCTTCACATTTGTTTAGTTAAATGTTCCTTTTTAGGTCTTAACGGTTAAACGTGACGTAGAATCATGCGCTCGGATCCTGATTGTTGTTTAGACGTTGGCACTTACTGGGAATGCGCTTCTCTCCGTAGGTATGTCTGGTGATGGAGTATGCAGAAGGGGGCTCTTTGTATAACGGTGAGTGTTTTAAATCATTTAAAAGAAAAGCGGATACGAAGGAGAAAATAAAATCGTCCTTGTACGCAGTGAATTAATAATGCACGAGTTGCTTCGATATAATTTCACAACGACTCCTGCAACTTTTCTCCTCAGGTTTGGAGATCTAAATGAAACCTGGCTTGTGAGCTGTAATTGAATTATAAGATTAAAATAAGAGCGATAACCTCTTTCCTGAAGAGAGGGGAGAGAAGGGGGAAAAAAAAGTTTGCAGTTTCTCAGCAGCAGGAGTGAAAACTTATGCAATCTTTTGCAATCTCATTAGTTGTGCTGAATAATTTTGCAAACTCTCGGTTGCAGTCATTTTTTTTTGTGCGGTTTTATAATTTATGTAACGTATAATCCTAATTAAATCCATTTCATTTCCATACGAAATGCAGATGGGTTCAGAGTGCTATTTTATATAATTCCACATCGTTTGTTTTTGTTTTTTTAAAAATACTTTTTCCACCACAGTGCTGCATGGCGCAGAGCCTCTCCCCCACTACACGGCGTCGCACGCCATGAGCTGGTGTCTGCAGTGCGCTCAGGGCGTCTCGTATCTCCACGGCATGAAACCAAAGGCGCTCATTCACAGGGACCTCAAGCCACCCAAGTAAGCGCTGCTACACTCACACACTCACTCACACACTCACTCAACCGATTCAGTTATGAATATTTGATCGGCTGATCGTAGTGATGGTGAAGCCTCATTTAGGTGTCCATACCAAAAGGTTCATTTTATAAAGATTCACTCAAGGCCTTGTTGTATTGCCATCTAGTGGATAAATTTCGAGTAGCTACTAGATAGTAACATCGTAAGCAGCGGCACAATTATAAAAATAGTGTGTGTGGTGTTTAAGAAGAAGTGTTTATTCACGTGATCAATCTCTGAATCTTCTGAATCTCTAAAAAAAAATTATCTGAAGATCTAGAATAGAAAGAATATGTGAAGAACAAATAGCGAAGTTCCTTTCTTCCTTTTTTTCTTTTTTTTCTTCTTTTTATTATGAACACAAACATGAATACAACTAACAAGCCACTGTTTGGAATCTTTAACATTGACTGGTGGATTTATATAACCTGTTCAAAGATTCAACACACACATCAATGATTAAAACACACTGGAAAAAATTAATAGGAGGAAAATAAATAAAAAGAGATGAAAAAAACCTAGATACAACAACACTAGAGTTTGAGATAAAATGAGGTCATTAATGTAAACCAAAAGATTTTGCGTGCATTTTCCTTCTTCATTTATTATATAAGATTTCCAATCCAAAATCTCCCATATAATAATTTCTAATTGACTCTCATATAACCGACACTTCTCGAAGCGAGACTTGATTTAGACACGCCCCCTTTTTGCTCAAAACAAGCTTCGGAGCTTCTGTGTCGCATCACTAGCTGATCAGCCTCAGATGTAAACGATTCCGTACCGAGAGCAGAAGATTCAGAGTGCGCAACTATTTAATATAATAGTGGACAGATTATCCCTCCTGATTTGTGGATCTTTGCAGCTCCTTCAGATTAATCCTCTCTTTGCTCTGAATGTCGGTTTAGGTGGACGTCCATGACTTGGTCATGGTTTGCAGTTGTTCTGTACTCTCGTCATTTTCAGGTAATGGGTTGAGCGATGCTTTGTGAGACTAATTAGGAGAATTGTGACAAAATGTGGAGAAGTTCAAGGGATGTGAATACTTTTGCATGGCACTGAATATACATTTTCCAAATCTTTATTTAAATTTTTTTATTTATTTATTTTTAATTATATTCAAGTTAGTATTCATATTAAAACAAGTAAAATATTTAGTAGTGCGCGCGCGTGCACACATTACATGGTTTGTTGTTCTCGCTCACCCATGTCCTCCTATTAGATGGAAGACTATGTAGGGAATGTGGCATGGTCGAGGTGTGTGTGTGTGTGTGTTGCTTGTTATTTACAGACTGTGATTAGAAAAGCCTCTGGAAACTTAAGTGACCGACCAGCTGCTTCTTTTCCTACCATCGTACCCAGTCTATGGAGCGTTGATGGAACTCTTACTGCTTGTTTAATTTACATAATCCAGCTTTGATTATTTATCGAGTTGTTGTTACCTTTTAAACAGAGTGTTTGTGCTACGTTATGACTTCTCCGTGTTGATCGTATTCTGTACAGGTAGTTCACAACTTACGAATGTGTTCCATTTCGGGAGCACGTTCGTAAGTTGGATTTGCTCTTAGGTTAGAAAAAATGAGTCTTGTCGAGCCTTTGACACGAATATACAATGTAAAGCATACCAATCCACTTGACTAAATCTCTGTCCCCCTTTTCCCCACACTGGAATCCCAGACGCTATTTTGTCTCAGAGCTCACAGTCTAATACAGTGGAAAACAGCTCTGTCACGTTGAGAATTTTCTGAAATTAGGATTATTCACCATCAGGGCACCTTTAGATATTTTCTATCACCTTGCTTCCAGCTGATTGATTGAAACTGTTGAGGCCGACTCATTTCAGACATTTTATTCATTCGCGGACACTCTATATGGTATATAATTGTAAATATTGGTATCTGGTGCATCTGTTTTTTTTTGTATACTACACGTGAGCTACTACCTCGTTTTTTTGAGGGGGCGGTTTCCCCCCATCGACTAATGTTCTTAGAGCTGCGGAAATTTGTAACTCGAATGTTTGGAAGTCTGGGACTTGCTTTACTTTGAGATTCCGCATCGATGAATTAAAGACTGATTCTTGTGATGTCATTTCCTCAGCCTGCTGCTGGTCGCCGGGGGCACCGTGCTCAAGATCTGTGACTTCGGGACGGCGTGCGACATCCAGACCCACATGACCAACAACAAAGGCAGCGCAGCCTGGATGGCTCCCGAGGTGTTCGAAGGTAAAATTAGAAGAGGAGGCTCACACACTAAGACTAACACGCCGAAATCATCATCTTATTGTACATTACGTCTAATCGAAGATAAACAGCGTGTTTTACATGAGGCGTGAAGAGAGACCGGGACCAGGCACGAAGTTTAAATGGATCGTGTCTGAGGAACAACAAGCAGCTTGAGGGTCTGAGCGTGGAGGGGGGGGGGGGGGGATACAACCATCTGTTAAAGATCTGTTTAAAAAAAAAAGGCATCAGATTGTGACACAGGGTGGTGGGTCTGATTTTAAAAAAAGAAAATGTCAAAGGCTGAACGATTCTCGTTTCTGATGGAGTTTGATTCTGGTTCGTTTGTTGATAAAATTTTCTCCCTAGATTAGTTTTCCAGGCCCCGAGCTGTGTTGTTCCTTATTTAGTTTTGAATTATCTTTTACAATGCAACACTGCGGCTGTGCTCTAAACGCTTAAATAAATAACTTATAGTAGCTTTAATGTGCAGCGTTTGATGAAACAGGTTAGTCATAACATGAGCTTATTTAAAAAAAAAAAAAAAAATCCCCCTCCTCGCTCGTCGTACTGTTCATGAACTACGGCGCACTTAAGATGTTATTAGAAATCTAATGAAGAACATTTGCCTGAAGTGCAATTAGGCGAATCGCGGTCTCGAAGGTTAACAGACGCGTTCCTTCCCGCCAGCGTTTCAAATAAGTCCATGCGCTTGATTCCAGCTTAGGATATGAAAAAAAAAAAAGAAAGAATGAGCGCCGGGCTGCGAGAAGGTCGTTATCTTGTTTGTTAATATAGGAACAGCCCTCCCATGCTATTAGAGCCGCGCTCATTAGAGAGAGAGAAGCCAACACTGCTCATTTGTGTTACTGATAAACGAATTAGCAAAAGACCTCAGAGCAAAAGGCGGAGGGAAAAAAAAAAAAGAGCGCGTGCGACGAGTGATGTATTCCAAGCATAATAAGAGAGGGGGGTAATTGAGCGCCTCTGAGGTACCATGAGAGGAAATTGCCTCCTGCTTAGGAGAAGGAGCGTTAAGGTGCCGCGGATTATCTCAAGAGTGCTCGGTGCGACGAGGGTTCATTTGTCAGTCTGTCATGTCAGTCCAGTGTTGTGTCTGCTCTGTCAGGTTTTTTCATTTATTTTTAATATATATATATATATTTCGTCTTGGTCCCATTTGTGTGTGCCACTTTATAGGCAGCAACTACAGCGAGAAGTGTGACGTCTTCAGCTGGGGTATTATTCTCTGGGAGGTGATCACGCGCAGGAAGCCGTTCGATGAGATCGGAGGTCCAGCTTTCCGGATCATGTGGGCCGTGCACCGCGGTGAGTCTCTCTTCAGTGTCTCTCCCACAGGTCTCAAATGCACTCGCGGCATGGTAGACCTCAGAACACACCGGCATATATAGATTGGGTTTTATAGTATTAGCATTTTACATATATGTTTATCTATGCATATAATAAAACTGTAAAGTTGGCGTGTCTGTACATTGAAGATATTTGGGGGAGAAATTATTTGTGAGGATGTAAGATGAGTATTCGATCACATCAAGATGGTTTTGTGTGTGTGTTTGTGCAAAACTACTGTACGAATTTTAATAGGGTTTTTCACAGGTGGTCGAGCTTGACTTTGAAATTTAAATGGAAAACACCCTTATCATAAAAAAAAGAGTTAATCTCCAAATTCAACAGATGGTGCTGTATTTAAAAAAAAAACAAAAAAAAAACAGTTATGAGTGTGCAATTAAATTCCACGCGAACAATGTCATGGGCACATCTTGTGTGTGTACGTGTATGTGTATATATATATATATCAGTATGTATCATAAAAAAAATATATATATATATAAAATACATCAGGATTGTGCAGTACAAAGTGACTCATCCTTTTCTTCTGCATGACCTAGGCAAGATGATGAACTGAATTTTATTTCATTTTAACTATACAAACATGACAATTAAAAAAAAATAAAAATAGGTCAAGAAATTGCACATTAGTCAGTACACAGAAGTTAACACACACGGGCAGGACTTCTGTATTACATGTTTGTTTTTTGTATAACAGTCGAGTGCTGAGTTGCCACACGGATCTGCACTGCTTGAGTTTTATGTGTTAATTTTATTATTATTTACTTTTTGATGGACACATGCAACCGTCAGTATGCCATTCTTACACTTTTAACGGCAGCCGACATCCTCTGCGCGTCCTTCGTCTCAGTACACACTGCGTTTGCACTAGCGCTCCTCTACCTGTTTTTTCTGCTAGCTCAACGATCGCGGATAGACAGTTGTTTTTTTTTAAAGGGGTCGGCAAATATACTGTGTGTGGGGGGGAAACGCTGCTCTTACAAACATAAACACGCTGTTACTGCTTGGAGGTACACCGAGAGGACTTTTTATTAGGTACACCTTCTATACAGGTGCTAGGCATTCGATACTAGAGTACTTGTAACAATACGTGTACAGTATCAGTAAAATCTAGTTCTTTCTACAAAACGCCGTGTTGAAAATCATAGCTCTCTTTAATTATCATAACGTCAGTTGAAACTAGGGCTAAAACGATTCCTTGAGTAATTCGATTACATGATCGATGCAAAATCTTCTGTCTCAAAGCTTCTTTTAATTAATTTTAAAAGCTTGTGTTATAGTTTTGCGCAATTATTTATTTGGCGCGACACAGCGCGCTTCCGGATGCAAACCGCCAGTAAACACTGACGAAGAAGAAGCGCTTACGTCACTCAAAAAAAGCGGAAGGAGACGCAAACAGTTAGCTGTGTATTGATTTGAGGGAGCAGTTAGTTGCGGGCTGCAAAATTGAAGGGAGCGATTAAAAATATCAGCGTGCCAAGAGAAGAAGAAACCAGCAAGAGAAAACGACAGAAATTGTCAGTAAAGGTTAATATGTTATGCCTAAGGCCTTGTTCACACGGGCGTTTAATTTTTGGATAAACGAACGCGCTCTGAACGCCCTAGACGTTTATGTTGCGTTTTGTAGTGCCGCTCGATTGACTTCTACACTGGCGTTCGTTTGTCTCTGTCTAACGC
>JAOVVA010000026.1:3113661-3130511 GCA_028565275.1 Leiocassis micropogon
AATATAATATATAAAACATATGTGTGTGTGGTTTATGTTTTGTGTTTGTAACCATCTTTGTGCTTTTCTCTGTTCCACAGACACTAACGGCTCTGATAACTCCATCCCCATGGCTTATCTCACCCTGGATCACCAGTTACAGGTACACACTCGACGCCGACGCCTATTTGCTCTCGTACTGCAACAGTGACGTCCAAAACAGAGCACATTGTTTTTGTTGTTGTTGTTGTTTTTTTTTTCTCCAGGTCTTTTTGTAGATCAAACGATCCAGGCTGCCGGTGGGTTTTTTTTTGTTTGTTTGTTTGTTTTTTTGTATTCCCCAATCGTTCATATCGTGTGTGTGAACACACAAATAAACAACAAAAACACCTCAACCTTGCAATCACATCTGGTTGCTTTATTCCCTGAACACTTCACACACCGTATTAATGTTTTCGTCTCAACAGACTACATTCGAGTCATCAGCGAAACATACACAGTGAGAACGCTGAGCTAAAATAAAAGGGGGAGAAAATAAAAACTTTCCTGGAAAACCTGGAGTTTTCATTTCACCGCCGATTAAACGGCGTCGCTTTTCCACTCGCCTCCCTCGATGCCAGAAGCACGGAAAAAGAAAGCGGCGAAAAACTCAATCAAGTCGGGATTAAAGCTCGTTAACCATCGCTCCAGAACGACGCTATTTACACTCGCGGAATGTCGTCGCGAACACGTCGCCGCGTCACGGGTCCGGCGGGTATTTTTAAAAGCGATATAAATACACAGGCTGACGAGCTTTAAGCTGTGAAGATGATTAGTTGTGGCGTCTGTATGGGTATGTATATGTGGGATTTATTTGTTTTTGTGTGTTTTGTTTGTTTGTTTATCGCAGCCACTCGCTCCGTGCCCGAACTCCAAGGAGTCGATGGCGGTGTTCGAGCAGCACTGCAAGATGGCGCAGGAGTACCTGAAGGTGCAGACAGAGATCGCCTTGCTCATCCAGAGGAAGTGAGTTTCTGATTTAACTGTGTCTCTCAAAAACACACACACACACTCACACACAAATTGGTGACTCCTTCCAATGAAGCAACTTTGCTTCATTAACACATTTTAAGATTCCCTTTTCACACACACACACACACACACACACGTTTGTGTCGTTTGTATTTCGAAGACTAAGGCCTATTAGGTCACGTTTAAAGACAAAGGCGTCTCTTTAATAAACACAGTGTGTCCTCCAAAAGACTTTAAGGCGCGAGGTCAGCAACCGGTTTAGTTAAGACACTCTAGTCTGTATTTATTGAGAGACACACGGACGGGTACGTGTGTTTGTGCGAGTTTGCACGTGGGTGTAATTTCACACGCTCTGCTCAGTTATCAGTTAGGACTCAAAAGACGCCTTAAAGACATAAATATAAAAGTTAAAACTGAGGGATGGGGTTTGTTTCCAAGTGAGCGATTAAAAAAAAAAAATTTTTTTTAAACTTATATAAAACTAGCAGAAGATTCAAAGAACTTTATTAATCCCAGACAGAAATTGCTTTGTCTTGGTTATACAGTTGCTTTGATTAATTTCCCGGGGAAGAAAGGAAAAAATTAGATTGGACAGGAAAAAAATTTAATTAAACAAATAAAAATTTAAAGAAAAATAACAACAAATAGAAGTAAAAATTTTATATAGCACACAGTAAGTTACATACGCGTCCTTCACGGGAAAAGAGTTAGTAGAAATAGTTAAAAGATTAAAGCTAAAAATAATCTGATCAGCTTTAATGTAATCAGTGATATTATTATTATTATTATTATTTCAGGTTGAAGTCGACGTACATGTCTGTCTGTCTTTCTGTCCGGCAGAACTCTCTGTCTAACTTATTAATGCAAAGAAATTAAATATTGTATTAAATATTACGCCTTGTTTACACTAAGTACTACTTCTTGTTGTCAACCAAACACACTCCCTGTTCGGTAATCGGAGAGTGAATCACAGATGAGAAATCAAAAAAACGTACATCAGATAAACTTAAAGTTTAGTTTTAAAACAACTCGGACACGTTAAAATTCACTTAAACCACTTCAGCGCTGTTATTTCTGCCAAAGTGAAAATATAAACTAATCCCAGTAAAAATATTCTGTTTAGATTTTATAATTAGTATCTATTGGTGCAGGTGTTTGTTTACATTGAGCAGGTAGTTTATTAGTGGCTTATTTTAAAGTAGATTTATTAAAACAGGCACATAACTGTTCATAACATTGCTTTTACTCAGCATTTTGATTTGAGAGAGTAACGCTCTCAGTTCAGGTCTTTTACTCGGCCTCACCTCGGACTGCTGCAGAACATATGAGACAAACAAAAAGTTTTAAACTTCCTGCAGGAATAATAAACATACTGTCATAAGTTACTTTCCTTGTTTTGGAGTCATGCTGTGGTGTGCGTTTGTTTATATTCCGTGAGGATTTGAGCGCTTTGTTTAGGTGCGTTACGGTCGTTCCTGTGTCTTCCGCACTCTGTGTATTTACGGTTAACTATCACATTGATTTGCTCTGTTAAGTGACACGTTTAGCCACGCCCACTTCAAGGACAAAAGTGCTGTATTTGTCTGAAAAAGCGCTGGCTGATGTGAGGTAATCTGGAACAAAACTGCTCATCACGTCGCCTCCACTCAACATTCAGGTTTCGTTCATCTCCAGGTTTAATACCGATGTTTCATTAAATTCCGTCGTGACAGTTTTGTGTGATGCTGCGACAAAATCGGCTAAACAGACTTGTTTCTGGTGCTCCAAGTTATGAAACGTAAAGATGTCACTGAAAGAGCGAGTTCTGACCAACGTACAGACAAAACCTTTTATTTATATAACTTGTTCGTCTGTTTGTTAATAAAATGCCAGCAGTACAGTAGTTAGAGACATGTCTGTATATCGATGTTATTAACTTTTTTTTTTTTTCATTAGAATACTCCTGCTACACCGACCCCTTCTGAAATCCCCTGTTTATGCTGAGACAAGACAAAATGAACATACAGGGTGTCCCAAAACAATTCGACATCATGTCAAGTCTGACATCGCCAATTCTTGCTCTTGAAATTTCCGTGTTTAAAATTTAAACATTTCAAGTTGTAAAGTCGAAAGTTTCGAGGGAAAAAAACTCGCTCAACTCAAGACTAAACTAAGTATTTCATTGTTACTTTAAGGGAAAAGTAAAGTTTGATTAGAACTTCCACTCCAGGCATAAAGCAAAACAAGTGATGTTTGTTTCACCTTACAAACTATATATGTAGATACATTCGTTGATTTAAAAAAAAAAAAAACACAGATATTTGAGTTTTAAACACAACACAATTTTTTTTTCTCTCTCTCAGACATTTTTGAGTTTTTTTCTCTCCAATTTCAAGTTATGTTCCTGAAAAGTTTGAATTACAACTTGAAAATCTTAAGTTTTAAATGTGGAAATTTCCTGCCCCTCCCCTTCCAACTGTTTTTTTTTATTTTATTTATTTTATTTTTTTTTAAAATCCTATATTGACCCTAATACTCCGTCGTATTTTCCAGTGTTAACGACAATGTTGTTGAAATGGCCACCACGTTTACCTCTATTTATTTATTTATTTATTTTCTATGTGAAAGGTCTGGTCTTTATCTCGACTCTTATTACAAGCTTAGAGCAACTCGATCAGAGAATAATTGAGGCGCCACATATTGAACGCTTGTGAAGCTTCGTAAAATCAGTTATAAAATCTACATCTTGTAAACACCCAGTTCTGTTTATTATAATGTTTTTCCTGACTTCAGTCAAGTTTTTTTTTTTTTTTTTTTTTTTTTTTTTTGAGTAGCCGTGAATCTATTTCACGAGTTAATCAATATCACGTTACATCAATATAAAGAAACGATGACACAACTACATCACTGTGTGTGTGTGTGTGTGTGTGTGTGTGTGTGTGTCCTGTCTAGGAACGAGCTGATCGCCGAGCTCGATCAGGACGAGAAGGACCAGCAGAACACCTCTCGCCTGGTCCAGGAGCAGAAGAAGCTTCTAGAAGAGAACAAGAGCTTGTCCACTTACTTTCAGCAGTGCAAGAAGCAGCTGGAGCTCATCCGCGCACAGCAACAGAAAAGACAGGGCACGTCATGATGCGTCGTCGTGTTAAAAACAAGAAAAGAAAAGAAGAAAACAACACACACACACACACAAGCCCCACACGCAGACTGGCTCGCCTCTTTTTCTTTTGTTTTTTTTGTCTTTTTTCATTCTTCTCAGCCCGAGTTAATCCTGATTTCCTCCTGTAGCATTTCGACGCCGTGGATCGAATAAGGCCAAGACTGTGTACACGAGCGCATGCTGCCTCCAGAACAGGATCCAGAGCATCCGATAAAATGCCAGTCCTCTTTTAATACAAACAAACAAAAACAATGTGTGTGTATGTGAGAAAGAGTGTGTGTGTGTGTGTGTGTTTTCTGTGTACATGCACGAATGGTCCTGACGAGCCAAAGTTTAGCCTTTTTTGTTTTGTTTATTATTTTTAAACAGCAGATTCATGGCCTTAGTGAAGGACCACGTCTGTGTAAATCCTCGTCGGTTCACAGGGACGTCGGTTCGATCCGCCACCCGTCCTCATCCATCCCACAGCTCCTCCCCCCGTGACCCCGCCCCTCCGGAGGATCACGCGTTTGCCGTGCGGCCGGCGATCCTCGAGAATGTGAACAGCAGTTTTACAAGTTACACGGATTCTAAACTAGTTTTATTTTGTTGATGTGTATATATTATATATTATATATATATTATATATCTTAGTTGATATCTTATTTTGATTTTTAAACCTTATGCAAAAACTACGTACCTTCTACGATATTTCTCGCTAACGTTCGAAAAGGGGGATGTATTTTGCGTATGCCTTGCACGTTGTACCTTCAACCCAGCGCCTGTGACGAAATAAGGGAGCCTCAAGAGAAAAGAAAAAAAAAAAGATGCAATATTTTAAAAACGATTTTCTTGTTTTTTTTGTTTTGTTTTTATTAATCAGCCGTCTAGCCAGATTAACCCGGTTCAGCAGTATAAGATTACGTAATTGTGATACCAAGCCAGCTAAACAATATCAGTGTTCGAGTTCTATTTGTCTTTTTATTAAAAAACTTTTTTTTTATTCCCCCCCTTGTTTATTTATCATACGTACAGTGACTTGCACACCGAGGTATCGATGGGGTCGAAGCTGTAGAATCACGCAGGCTCGCTCCTGTCTGATCTGTTTCTGAATTTTATTTTTGTTTTTTTTTGTAAATGTTTTAAGTATTCTTTAGTTCACATGTTGCCTTAGAGGTTTAATCGCTTGCGTTTACTTGCGTTTTATTAAGGCAGACTCGTTAATTGTAATTAACAGTATAACCAATTGGTGTGTGTGAGTGGGAATTATTATTCTTTTTTTTTTATCCAAAGGAATGGAATCCGGGAGCTAACGTGAGCCAGATTTCTTTTCTAAATCTGGGCCGAGATGAGTTGTTGAATATGCTGCAGAAATCACTGACCGTCACGTTTTTCATTTCATCAAGTCGTCAGTTACGTCTCATCTGAGAGAGAGCGAGCGAGAGTTTCCCTTTGTTCGTGTTTTAACTCCCTAAAGCTTGTCCGTTCAACGCAGGTGACCTCATCTCTTCTCTTTCCTCCTTCTGAAATTTGTTCACTCCAAGTTTTTTTTTTTAATCCCCAATGCACAGTCACCTTGTTCACTTTTGTTACATCTCATTCACCGCCCCAAAAAAAAAAAAGTTTCTGAGCACGGAAAAAATTCACAATCTTCATTTCTTTCCTTGTTTTTTTTTTTTCTAATTTTTTTTTTCATTTAATTGTTCTGTACGAAATTTGTTTAGTTTCTTCCTCAAGTTGAGTTTGTACGATGAGTGTCTGTACTATGCGCTGTACATAAGACGTCTGATTTCTTAAGCTATGGGGAGCGGGATTGCACAGAAAAAGTATCGCATCTTGAAATAAAAACAGACAGGTGGACATTGTTGAAGTCTTCTGCCTCTCTGTCTCACTGCGTGACTTTCCTCAGGCTTCGTCGTTTTTCGTTTTAGCGCACCTGACAGATTTCCCTGCAGTCATGTCGTTTACGCCGGTTGAGGTTTCAGAGCCAGGAATTGGCGGCCTGGCCGAGCTGGGATTTTTGAACTCGCAAACTTTTTAACCAGAAATCCAACTGCTGAGCTGCTACTCCTGTCTCTTTTAACAGAGTGCAAAATCATAAAGCACGGAAAGTGTGCTAGCTTCCACCAAGTTTATAATGATGCTTTCCTGTACAGTGGGTTCTGAATGTATCCAGATGACCTTAAATAAATTTTAAAAAAATAATAATAATAATAATAATAATAATTCAACCCCGTTGCACTATTTCCGGTACTGTAGAAGCACCTTCAGCAGCATGTCTGGCTTAGGGCTTTATGCACAAGTCTCTACAAGCTTTGGATTTGTTGAAGTTCTCTCATTCTTACTGGTAGAGCCTCTTAAACTCAACAAAATTGGACAATCTCCCAGGTTGAGGTCTCGCTGCTGGGCTCAAATCTGAATTCAAGCTGATCAACCAGTCCAGCGTACTTTTTGTCCTCATGATCTTGCCGTCCTTGAGCTCAGAAGTGATTTTACAGTAAAGAATCTCCTCTTCTAATTCAGAGCAAAAGTTTATGGAGGGTTAATTGGACGACTTCGTGGCTGGGTGTGCTCTTTTTTTTTCTTTTTTTTTTTAGTTAAATTTGTTGGAGACAAACTCCAGTCATGTTCTCAAGGCCTCCCAAGATAATCAACACAAACCGAAGGGGTCAAAACTTTCCGACGCCACTGTAGAGTCGACTTTGAGTTAAAGTAGTAGGAGTTTTCATTGGTTTATTGATCATCTTTATATCATCTTTGAGCAATGACGCAAGTAGATTTTTTCACATTTTTCCCACAAACAAGCTTTAATCACGGGGGGGAAAACTGTTGGGATTAAATGCACATCCTCGTATTATTGTGTCATAAAAATGTAACAGCCAATCATGTTCCATTATGCCAATTTAGGCCACAAAACAATCTATGTTGATGTTTAAATGAACTAATAATGTAGTGGTGTTTTTTTTTGGTTTGTTTGTTTTTTATATAGTAAACAAACGGTCAATTTAAGAAAGAATCTCTGCAAAAGCCCATGAAGATGTGTAATGTGTACTGACACCACAGGGGGGCGTTAGGGACCTACACAATACTGAAACTGAATCTATACAGCTTTGTTTCTACATCTAGTCTTAGACCATTTCTTGGTCCAACAGTTAAAGTTTATATGATCTGTGGGGGGAAATAAACACAGAGTTTAAAGTGGACATCAGATCCCCCAGTTCCTGCTGATTTTCATATTTCAGGTTTTATTTTCATAGTAATGTTCACGAATGGGGGGCGTCTTAACTAGGCCCGGTCCTCACTTTGGGGTCACGCCGGGTTGTGTGTGTTAGGATACGAGTTATGAATCACCCTGTGGGCAGAACGACTGTCTGATGTGCACCAGCTTTAAGAATAGAAGTGGAGAACACGTTGGCCTTTCACAGGGGAAACCCCCAGTGTCTGTGTGTGACGGTGTGTGTCTGTGTGCGTGTGTGTCTGTGTGTGTGTGTGTTACATGCTAGCCTCATAGGGGTTTTGTTTACTGAGTCCTATTTTTAACCCAAACAATACTCATCACCTTTACTTTGACTCTTTGATGCATCAATCTCTTTTCATGGAAGCATGATGTAATCTACCCTCCGTCCCTCTTTATGAAGAGGTTTTGTGTCCTGTGTGTTGTGTAAGTTCTTGACATGAGATACTCTTATGCTTAAGAATACTACAAGGCGTTCATCATTACACAAGCAGCAATAAAAAAAATTAGTCATAGTTGTTACATAATAAGGAGAATCACACAAGCAGTCGTGGACTTCACACGTGATTTGTTTTATTTGTTTTGAGGTGCAGTAAGTTGTTTTATTTTTCTTTGTTTACTCTGAATTTTTTTATGTATTTTTATTTTTATTTTTTTATTTTTTTTACAATTCATTAATTTCCTCCAGGTTTTAAAGAGGGAAGAAAAAGAAATCACATTGCGATTATTTTGACTCGTATTGCGATTGCAGTTTAAACTGTAACGTGAAACGTAGCATTTCGTATTCACACGTGTTTATCGAGGCTAACGGCAAATAACGGCACAAATGATCTCATTAGGAGGACGTTTGCTAATATTATCTCATTTATTTTTCAAAAGTAAACAGCTAAATTATTGACTTTCTACATGAATTCTCAATTATGCGAACGTTACCCGTAATAAATTGCAACCTTTTGCGATTACATAATAAAAAATATAAGTAGTTCTGCACAATAAATCATTTAGTGCATGTGTTTATATTGTTTAACAGGATTAGTGATTAGGATTATACTTTTTTTTTTAATCGATTTCAATGTTTTTTTTTTAATATATTTTTTTTTTTATTTAAAAAAAATCACTTTTTTAAAGACACTTTTCGTCTTTTTTTTATTATTTAAAACGCACAATTTTTTCCATTACTTTATTCTTAGTATTTTTTTTCTTCTTATGTACTGCATGTGCTTTTATTTTGTCATCATTTTCTGAAACATGATTAAATTTTAACGATATTTTCAAATAAGAATATGAAAAAAAAAAAAAGTTTCCACATACAAACTTTTCAAGATTGATGGGTTGCTTGACGACATTCTACTTCTAACTGACTCACTGGCTCCTCCCACCTGATTATCATCATTAAGCCCGATTAGAAATCCACAGAAATGCACAGAAACCAGTGACACGTTCTTGAAGACGTTTTCGATCTGAATGCTCACGCTTGGAAATCCTTTCAAGTTGTTGCCAATTTTTCCTTGCGTAAATTTCGGGGTTGTAAGTTGCTCGATTTGAGTAATCATCAGAGTTTCCGCTTGAAAAACATTTTTTACAAAATTCCTGTGCCTCGATCGCGTAGTGAGCATTGGCGATGCTGACTTTTAACTTTCCGTTTAACCTTTCCTTTAATTTCCTTTAACCAGTTTAGTGTTTAAAAGACAAAAGGGAAAGCAGCAGAGGCAGATTTATCATTTTCAAACCATCTCGGTTTCTTTTCACGTTCATGAAGAGTCATGTAGACTCTCTTTTATCCCATTCAAACTCGGATGCGTTTTCATAACTCGGAAGTAGTTACCATGTCGGTTAATTGAAATGACATGAACAATGCTATAAAATCTGTGAAGAATGATGTCATGGTTTATTTAGAGTTGATGCTTTCCTGAGTTTCTGATGTTGATGGGATGAGTTTGCTAATCGGGGATTGATCCACTACACAGTTGCTCCTTATTAATTTAATGCTGCACTTGTGCCAGACGTGCATTTCTGTACCGTTCCAAAACTTATGGCACAACGCCTGGTACTTTGTCATCCACCATGAAAGCGCTGTACTGCCACGAAAGGCGATCTCGAGAGCGTTTCCTCAGCGTGTTTCCAATATCCGCGATCACCTCGCGTCTCATCACCGCAGCACATACTGTATATCTACTACATGTCCACACTTGTGTGTCCATCAGATCCGTTTCCCTGTTCCTCTGTCCTGCATACATCTTTGAGAAACGTGAGCGTGTTCCAGCCCGCGCTGTAGAGCAGCTGAGCGGGACAACATTCCTGATCAGCTCTATAGTGTAGCGTCTAGACTCTTCGTTCCAGTATTTCACAGTCTGTAACAATCTTCAACGCGGAGTCTCTAAGACTATTAAAAAAAAATAATAATAAAATTGGAGCGTATGGAAGATGTCACATCCGTCACGCTGATGAGCTGCTGCTCTATGGACGCGTCGACAAGACCAATCAATACGCCAGTTTTTAAGATTCATCCGCGTCGTCCTCCTAAGCGTAAATGACAACATGTGCAAATCGACTTATCGATCCTAAGCTCGTCTCCGCCGCGAGACATTTTGTTACCCGACACGAGCGCAAATGTCACGGCGCCCGCATCGTCCAAGATGGAACGTGTTCCATGTTAAAACGTCCCAAAACCTGCAACTTTGCATTTATTATGCATTAAGTTCACGTTTTAGACGTGCGGACGGGTCTGTAATGTGAGAGAAATTTGTACGTTCCCTGTTTAGTTTTTCTTCATTTTTGCGTTATTTTGTATTATTTTTTTCCCCCTGGTGTGACATCATATAAGATGAGCTCTGCTGTTCTCTGGAACAGAGTGGCTATTTCAGCTGGAACATTAACACACACACACACACACACACACACTGTGGGGGAGCTCTGCGTCCTGTGTTAACTTGTAATATATGGGATCTTTAATGATGGCTTTGATGAACTTCTAAACACGCGATAAGAGCATTTGAATGATGGGATTTTTTTTTTTTTTTTTTACGATATAAAACATTTCTATTGTTAATTGCAGGATGGCTATGAATGTTTTAAAAGTGTGATCAAGAATAAAATTTTGTTTTTTTTATTAGCTTTAGTGTCTAGAAAATCAAAAATTTTAACAAAAACAGTTGAGATATTTTGACTTGAGGTGGCATGTGATGAACATTTTCTCAGACGTTTCAATCAAACCGACTCTGAACCTTATTTGACCCAGTGTCTTCCCTAAGGCTCACCCTACCTTAACTGTTGAGTAAAAGTTTTCAACACCCCCTTTTTTTTTTTTTTACTTTAATGGTTTCCAAATAGGCGTTTTTTTTTTTTTGTTTTTCACTTTAGTCAATCCTTTTAAAAGGGGCAACAATTATAGACGTTATGAATAACAACCTAAAGCCTTTTTTTTTTCCTATAAAACATCTTTGCTAGGTGTACGCATGCTGACCAATGACCTTTTCAAAAGGTGACCTTTTCTTCAGGTGATCAGATCTGCTTGCGGTCCTGCATCTGCTAGTGACGTCCAGCAATATGATCAGCTGATTTTTTTCTTTCTCTCTCTCTTTCTCTCTTTCTTTATGCCTTCCTTCTACTCTCGGTTTCTCGGATTTTATAAGAGGAGATGTACAGGGTGATTCATTTGAAAGAGGCCCCCGAACATTCTGTAATTACTTTTGCTAGGACGAAGCAATCTGAATGAAACGACGCCAGCCAGCCGTTTAACGCCGTACTCAGAAAATCCGGGCCCCTTTCGAGTGAATCACCCTGTTTTTCTCTGTAAAAGTTCTCCATACTCTGATAGACAGACAGTAACATCATATTGTGTGAGGTCAGCAGATCTGACCACCGGGGCCACGTCTGGTACCTTCACCAGGAAGGCAGTTTTGTGGAAACTGCGCGAACTATAAAAGCCAGCTCGAAGACTTAAACCTATCAAGTCACTAACTTGATACACTGGATTTCGTTTTGGTGCCATGCGCATACAGAGCGTCGCAGCTCGGAAACAAAGTCTTGACTTGACACGACCATATATGGAATCCGTAACACTGCGCTAGTCCAGTCGTTTTGGTTTCCAGTCATCAAGCACAACTTTTTTTTATACGCGGCAACTCCCTGGAGCATCAGACTTAGCTACTTGGTTAATTAATCACCACCACCTGTCCAGTCCGAGCTGAGTACGGCGCTATAATGACATTCTAACTGATGCAAACTGGCGCTTTAAGTGTCCCTTTTTCTCCACGCTGCATTTCATTTTCTTGCTTTCTCCGTGGACAGTATGGTGCAATCGTAAAAGCTATATTGATCGGTGTGATGCAACCTGAGTGTAAGCGGCGCCGCTTGAACGCTACGGCCTTGTTTGGGTGTGTGTTGGTAGTTTGCACACACTGGCGCTTGGGTTTGGCATGCTTCCGACTACTTGTGGAGAGCCTCGTCATCATCTTTCTTTTCTTGACAAGACAAAGGAAAAGTTCACGCGCAAATTTGCATAGGATCTTCCCTCCCTACCTCCCTCTTTCCCCCCTCCCTCTGTCTTCTCTCTTTCAGTCCTTCAGTAACCATGGCAACTGCCTCCAAGTAGGCTAGCGGCGGTTGCCTTTTTTTTTTTATTTTATTTTTTTTAATAGCAACGGGCAAAATTTGGGTCAGAATATCTGTAAGTCTGCCTATAAATTACTCCGTGTTCCAGATCTGTTGTTTCATTAATCAGGATGAATCCCCGGCCAGCTGTTGGGATGCGGCCAAGGCGCTGGAGAATGAATGGCTTCTCACACACATACACACAAAGAGCTTGTGAAAGACAAAGAGCTCGTGCCACCAGAGGTGTTGCTCTTTATTGCAGCAGGAGTGGAAATCTCTCCTCTGTGGAAGCAGTTCAGAAAGTTAAAGCGGTCTCTAGATGATGTCATATACTCATCATTTAATTCTCCGATGAGGAAATATTTCTCTATTTTTTTTCTGCAAGTGATCACTACATTTATTTTTCAGGAGGTTTAAAGCCCCCAGCATTAGGTGTGTGAGGTGTTCAGGTGTTTTTACATTTAGGCAGATGCCCTTATCCAAAGCGACTCAGATTGATTTTTTTATTAATTTCATACATTTCAGCAGTCGAGGGTTACGGGCCTCACTCAAGGGCCCAACAGTGGTAACTTGGTGGTTGGTGAGTTTGAACCTAGGACCTTCCGAATCATAGTCCTGTGCCTTAACCACTGAGCAAAGTTTTTAACTTATTGACGACGTTGATGTCACACCACTTACTTTCTCAGTCAGGCTTGGAGAGCCACATTTACACCGTTTGGTGGACGGCCTAGAGACATCAAGAGCGATGTTTATTTGCACTCTCCGATACAGCAGGTGGCAGTATGTACTTACCTGCTTTGTGAGCCACCATGAAGCACAGAACAAGGATGTTAAGTTTCACGTTATGCCCAATCCCAAGAGCTACTCTTACAGTATGCTTGCCTTGCTACTGTATCTGCTCTGGTTGTGTCGGTCAGTTGATGAGATTGGTGCGCGCGCACAAAGATTTCCGAGAAGAACGACCACACTGATGATGTCGCATCTAAACAGTGATGAGGATGGTCTGATTCGATCCGTAACCCAAGTGTGCTGCGCTTTGCTTGAGACTAACTCTACAAGCGCGTTTGGCACGTTTCCCAAGCATGGAGCGATTGTGTCTGGATCAAAATGAACCAGACTTTCGGGTCAAGCGTTCTCAGAAACGATCCCCGGGCCCTAATGCGAAAACTCTCTTATCCACCTAAACATTTAAGGGGCCTTGCTCAAGAGCCCAACAGCGGCAGCTTTGAACTCTCAACCTTCTCAAGAGACCACCCACATTTCTGAGAAAAAAAATAATACAGGTAGTCCCCAACTTATGAACTTGTTCATAAGGTATGAACACACACAACATATCGGACTTTAGACATTTTATACATTCGCTTACACACTGAAAGTATTGTATAGAATTGTAAATATTGGTATCTGGTGCACTGCAGGGCCCATGTTTTGTACAATACATGTGAGATACTTCTGTGATTGAAATGAATTAAACCAGAGGTCCAGGATCGTAAAAATTACTTATCATCCGTCAGGTGCTTTGTGATTCGTCCAGCTAGCTCTGTGCGACATATTTTCAACCAATCGCAGCAGCGTCGGTCATACTGGGTCTTGCATCATCTTTAATATCATTTCGTTTTGTGTAATTGTGTAAGTTAACACAAATCTTCAGAGCTCCTCTATGTGAATGAGCTCCGACCGAGCCACACCCCCCCCTCCCCCCCTCCAGAGTACAGCAGAGCTGAGCAACTGAGGCCAGGGGGTGGGGCTTTTCTTATATGAGGTCACACTAGAGGGAGAAATCTGATTGGCTCGTTTAATAATGGAAAAGGGCAGATATTGGAGACCCATCTGAATGTCTAATTTACAGTATTGTGTTTATCCCATCGTGTTAATTTAATGCTGATGTATTACATTTCTTTGTCTTCTTTGATTCAGGCTGAAGGAACATCACTGGTGGTGGTGGTTATGGGGGATTGGATTTAGGGAGGGGGATGCGTTAAAGCAGAGATGGAAGGCTGATTGGATGAGAGAGAAAGTGACAGGAGAGGATGGAGACGCGAAACGAGTGTAAAGGTAAAAAGCAAGAGAAAATGAAGTGCAGCGGAAAAACAAGATGAGAGAGTGGGGGGGGAAACAAGGGATAAATAAAAGAAGGAAACAAAGATTGATTGTATGTGTGTGAGGGAGAAAAAAAAAGTGTGTAGCATGTCATTCAGGCCTGTAAGAAAAAAAAAAAAACAGTGTGTGGGTGTGGAGGAAAAGCGGATGAGCCTCACAGCACCGAAAAACTGATGAGTCATCTTTCACACCCTGTTTGTTTTACACCGCTGTCACATTCTCTCTTTCACACACACACACACACACACACACTGATGTGTGGCGCCTGCTTTACGTTTGCACTTTTAGAAAGTTAATTACAGAGCGCGTATGCAGGAATTCATCCCACTAATCCCACTCAGGCCGTCTGCTAGTAAACAGATTTGTGACTCTACTCCGCTTCTGTATAAGGGCCGACTCGCTGCGTCTCACACACACACACACACACGCGGAAACGGAGCTCTCTCTCTCACTCGTGCAACAAATCCTGAAATATTTATAAACAAGGGATTTATTTTTTTTCAAGCAAGTGCCATGTGAACTGTGTGTATACAGTGTGTTCACTGGTTTCCTTTTTTCTCCATCATGGTTCCACAGTCAGGATGAAGACCTGCTGAAGTATCATACTATTGTGTATAAATTGCGTTCAACTCGGCTGGGAGTTACTGCCACGTCCCCAGTACGGTCCCGACCTCACTACCAGCCATTTCCACATGTTTGGGACATTAAAGGAGTTCCTGGGAGGCCGGGGTTTCAGACATGTAGCGGGTGGTCTGATCACGTCTCCGGCGTACTGAGAGAATTTTCTACCTTGATCGTGTCCAAGCACTTGGGGATATGTGCATTTGTTATAGCAGGGGATTATATAGAGGAATAAAGGAAAGTTTTTTTATAACCGTCATAAATGTTATTCTGCACCATCAAAAGTCCCGGTTTGACTTGGACGCCTCTCATTTACAGACTATTGGTCATAAAACTCGCTCGCAAACAGAAACGATGAGCACGAGAGCATCGATATAATAGAAACCGTGCAGACGGAGTTACTGTCAGAGCTGCTGTTCTAGAAAATGAATCAACACTTTGGAATTTTTGGTGCAAATATCACTTGGTAATAAGTTGCAAAAATACCTGATACACTCATACCAGAATCGCACACTCGGTGGGCTGTAGTAAGATTTAAATTAGGCCACTCAAGCTTTGCAGCAGCGGCGCACTCAGACACACACACACACACACACGCATCCATGCAGAAGGATTGTCTGCTAACAAAACAATCTCGTTACTTAAGCTGATTTGCTGAACATACTGTACGATTGAAGAACACACTCGCGGGTGCCAAAACCAAAACTTTGAAATCCCTTGAATGCTGCCCACCTACACACACACACACACTCATACACCCGCGTACAGAGCTGCCTACGAATCCACAACCGCCTACACGTGCCCTCGCTTGAAGAATGTCAGATAACAACCTGTCAGGCGTGAAAGCCAAGAGCGTTAGATTCGAATCGAGGAAACGACGTCAAACGGGGCGAGTTTTACTTGTCAGTGTTCAGGAGACGGAGTGTGATCGTGAGGCCGTGTGTGAACATTTGACCTCTTGTTTCATGGTATTGCCTGTGTGTGTGTTTGTGTGTGTGTGTCTGTGTGTGTGTGTGTGTGTGTGTGTGTGTGCATCCTGTGTGACTCACCCTGGTCTGTGCTTTGGGTGTGGATCTAACACCTATAAATATTTTTTCTGTTAAAGCACTTCACCCAGAAATCAAATGAATCACACACAAACAAACAAACAAACACATGTTAGTCTCTTATAAACAAGCTTTCATTTCAAAATTATTGACACCCTCTGTAAAATGAATAGAGCATAACTAAAATTCGCGATTAAATGTTACCAAGACTTTGTGTGAAAGTCAGATCTATAACAAAATATGAACACTATTATTATTATTATTACTATTATTATTATAATACATGGGGTGCCAATAATTTTGCATGTCCTTTTTTTATTATAGTTTTTTTAAGGATTAAAAAAAATTTAGTTTTTTTTTTTTTTAACACAATCAAGCTGTCTACAGTAAGTGGTCTATACTCCAAAATACACAGCCTGGATAAATTTTTTTTTTTTTTAAGTTGCCATTTCAGAAGGGTCAAATTATTGGGCTGCATCGGGCAAAGAAAACAAGTAAGTAGATTTGAAATCACTGGAACTTGGTTAGAAACCCTTCAACACATTATCAAAACCTGGAAGGATAGTGCTGAACCTCAACTTTGTGGAAGAAATGTGGTCGGAAAAAAATCATGCATGGAGATCGCCTAACCACTTGGTGATGTTCCAGGGTAAAAAAAAAAAAAAATCAACAGTAAAAAACCAGAGCTATGTTTAATAGTGAAAGTAAGAGCATTATCACACACACACTCATGATGTGATGAGAATTCAGTTGCTCAGGTTTAGGCTCAGCAACATTATGAGAGAATAAAATGAAGTCATCTGAAGGCCTGACGCATCTACAGTATGCAGTTTTTCTTTCCTGATGGAACAGGCATATTCCAGGACCCAGATTGTGAAAGAGTGGTTCTGGGAGCATGATGAATCATTTTCACACTTGACTTGGCCACCACACTGTGTGCTGTAATCAAAGCTAAAGGTGATTGAATGAAAACTTAGATTGTGCTGTCTATATCCCATAATATAAACAGTCCTGTAGTGTAAGTAGTCTATATCCCAACATACAGTGAGGTCAATAAGTATTTGATCACTCTGTGATTTTGCAAGTTCTCTTACTTAGAAATCATGGAGGGGTCTACAATTTTCAGCATAGGTGCATTTCCACTGTG
>JAOVVA010000026.1:3131108-3146158 GCA_028565275.1 Leiocassis micropogon
CTAAGCAGTCTATATCCCAAAACATAAACAATTTAGTAGTCTAAGTAGCCTATATCCCAAAATATAAACAATCCAGTAGACTTTGTAGTCTATATCCCAAAATATAAACAATCCAGTAGTTTATATCCCAAAACATTTAAAAAATCCAGGAGTCTATATCTCAAAAAATAAACAATAAATATGAATACTCCAGTAGTCTAAGCAGTCTATATCCCAAAACATAAACAATTTAGTAGTCTAAGTAGCCTATATCCCAAAATATAAACAATCCAGTAGTCTTTGTAGTCTATATTCCAAAATATAAACAATCCAGTAGTCTATATCCCAAAATATAAAAAATCCAGTAGTCTATATCCTAAAACATAAACAATCCAGTCCTTATCCCAACATAGAAACAATTCAGTAGTCTATATCCAAACTATAAACAATAAATATGAATACTCCAGTAGTCTAAGCAGTCTATATCCCAAAACATAAACAATTTAGTAGTCTAAGTAGCCTATATCCCAAAATATAAACAATCCAGTTGTCTTTGTAGTCTATATCCCAAAATATAAACAATCCAGTAGTCTATATCCCAAAATATAAAAAATCCAGTAGTCTATATCCTAAAACATAAACAATCCAGTCCTTATCCCAACATATAAACAATTCAGTAGTCTATATCCAAACTATAAACAATAAATATGAATAGTCCAGTAGTCTACGCAGTCTATATCTGAAAACATAAACAATCTAGTAGTCTTTGTAGTCTATATCCCAAAGTATAAACTATCCAGTAGTCTAAGTAGTCTATATCCCAAATCAAACAATCCAGTAGTCTAAGTAGTCTGTATCCCAAAACATAAACAATACAGTCATCTAAGTAGTCTATATCTCAAAACAAACAATCCAGTAGTCTAAGTAGTCTATATCCCAAAATATAAACAATCCAAAATATAATTGGGATAGTCTATATTCTAAATAATCCAGGAGTCAATAGTCAAAATAGTCTATATCTCAAAATATAAACAGTTGTTTATGGAATCTAGTGCCCAGAATATAAATCACTGAGTTGCTTAAGTACCTTGCATGCCAAAATATAAACAAACCAGCAGCCGAAATATTATTTTTACCAAAATGTAAACAATCCAGTAGTCTGCATAGTCTATATCCCAAAATATAAATTAAAATATAGCAGTCTAATTTAAACCCCCGCAACCTTCACCATGGAGTGACAAACAAAGAATAAATGAAGACTGTAAATTCATGTTACATACACGTTTAATGTAGTCTTTCTTTGTCCCATGAGCTTCATATCGGACTGCTCATGGCCGTCGTGATAGTGAAAATCTTCCGCTCATGTAATTTTTATCGTACTGTCCTGCAAAAACATGGGTTTCATGCACACCTCTAGTTCACCAGGATGCCTTGTGAAAAATAGATAGTTATCTCTTTAGAGCACTTTAATTTTTTTATATTCGGTTACATACCTAACCCCCCCCCCCCCCCCCCCACTCACACACCTGGGTGTGCAGAAAGGGAAGTCTTGCTTGCATTGCAGGTAACTTGAGCAGGCTGAGTTGGAGCCTGGTGTTGTGAATGGTGGTTAGCGTTGTTTCCCTTGAGGCTCTTGAGTAATTGACGTAATCTCAGTCTCTGGCTTTTTAAAAAATCCGTCTGGCACGACTTTCCTCGTATCTTTCGGGCCTCCGTCAAGGCCTGCCTCACCTAACCAATGTTCTTCTGGCACGCCGCGGGTTTCGCTGCAACCGCAACGTCAATTAAGCTCACCCTGAAATGAGTCATCGGCGGCCCAAGCGTGACTCCATGACCGAGCGCGCTTGCGTTCGTCTTCTTTTAAGGAGCTTGTTTTGATTTTACACCAAACCTGAACGGTATGAGTCAACTTCTTTCGGCTGCTGCAGGATTAGACAAGCAGTGACTAACTTCTGCAAGCATACTGTGCTCTCAGGTTTACAGTGCACCGATTGCCCTGAGATATGAGTGTCATTCATATTTCTGTAAAACACAAGCCTTACTGCGTGTTTTTACGATTCACACACTTGTCTTGCACTATTTGAGTTTGACGTCCATACGCAGGCATGTGGAGGCAAGGCGTCTCATCCCGACTCTCTATGAGAACGTGTGGACAGAACATATCTTCTTGACAAGTTCAAAGGGCACAAACTGTGTTAAAGAAGCTGATTAGCCCTGGGCGGCATTTGAGAAAACACAACAGTTCACTTTGACCTAAGTGAAATTACATGGTGGATAGAAAAAATATTTGCAGAATTATTTGTTCTGAGCTTTTCAGAAAAGTTTTTTGATAGGGAGGAAAATATGTAACCCATGATCGAGAGGAATCTCGGTCTGCTTCTCATTCAGAAAGACATATTTTCGTATCGTTGTATTCTGCTTTCTCACAATATTTCCTGTTTCAACTCAGGTGTATTTTGACTGTGGACCATGTGCCTTTCTTGCACTAGGGCAAAACCTATATTTAGTTTCAGCTCATTGCTTTGCAAAATTGTTAACACGTTTCTAAATTGCTACAAAGACAGAAAACACCAGGCTTTCATACAAAACTTAGATGATGTCGGTATAGTAAAGGAAGTATGAAGGAAAGGAGAAGTAAAGAAAATGAAAAGAATGCATAAACAACAAGGTCGTATTTCGTCCCACGTACAAGTCGACACGTGTCCACTATAGGATTTAGTGCTGGGTGGAATGCTACGTGCATTTCGGGGTGTGTTAGTCTGGGAGACACCGGATTTAACTTAAAACAGGATACAATTACGTAAAATGTGCAATTGTTAAATGTACCGTTGCTGGGCAACAAGAAATATGTACACCGATCCAGTGCTAACTATATTTCTAGCTACCTTGTAGCCATATACAGTATGTGCCTTAGTGGTTAGCACTGTCGCCTTGCACCACCAGGGTCCAGGTTTGATTCCCTCCTTTGCCTCGGCTCTGTGTGCATGGAGTTTGCATGTTCTCCCCGTGCTTGGTGGGTTCTCAGGTTTCCTCCCACAGTCCAAAGACATGCAGATCAGGATAATTGGCGTTCCCAATTTACACACCCGTAGTGTGTGAATGAGTGTGTGAGAGTACATGTATGTGTGTTCTCTGTGATGGATTGGCACCACGTGCAGGGTGTACCCTCCTTTCATGCCCTAAGACTCCTACAATAGGCTCCAGGCCCTCTGCGACCCTGTATACAGGATAAAGCGGGATACACGATGAGTGAATGAAATGACAAGGCAAACAAAGCGAAAAAGTTAGGAATGAGAACATTTCTCTTAGATCTGTGACTAGATTATTATTCTCGAAAGCCAAACATCTACTAATGTATGTAAGAGCCACTAATTTTCCATGAAAGACTCGTCTGACTAATTGCAAATGGCCAACTGTATATTATACCCTGCCTCGCCAAAAAGGAAAAAAAAAGTCACATTTTCAGAAGGGTAAAATTATTGGCCTGCATCAAGCAATGGAAGCAACTAAGTAGATTTGAAATCATGGAACTGGATTAAAAACCCTTCAAACACAAACCAAAAACCTGAAATGATGGTTGGTGATCCGTCAACTTGTGGTCGGGAAAAATCATGAACGGAGATCACTTAAACGCTTGGTGAAGTTGCATGGTGAAGAAAAGAAAATCAATGTCATGTGGTCTGATGAATTTGGATTAACCCTACACCAGAGTGATGTGCGCGTCAGGGTAAGAAGGGAAGCGCATGAAGTGATGCATCCATCATGCATAGTGTCCAAGCCTGTGGAGGCAGTGTTATGATCTGGGGTTGCTTCAGTTGGTCAGGTCTAGGCTCAGCAACGTTATGTGGCAATAAAACGAAGTCAGCGGACGACCTGAATGCACTGAATGACCAGGTTATCACATCTATGGAGTTTTTCTTCGCTGATGGAACAACCAGTGGTTCCATGTACTGGACACCACATTGTGTGGTGAAAATGAAATCTTGGTGTGTGTGATTATTTTTTTCTTTTCTTTTTTCTTTTGGCCAGGCGATATATTTACCCACCACTGCCCAACAAAGCTTTTTAATAACTTTTAAAGCGAGGAAGACAATTCCGTGGATAGAACTTGAACTTCACTTTAAAATCATACACATATGGAATACCATGACGACTGATATACTTGAGAGAAACATCTTGACACATTACACAACTCGGGCACTCAACGATAGCGGTCAAATTTCAGCTCCTGAACGCCGCATTACTCAAACTCAAATTCACACAACGTGTATGAGAATGTCTGCGCTGATGCACGTACTGTACGTTTTTGAGGTGAGCACTTCAATCCGGGTGAAATCCCCTGGCTGGTCTCGTCTTCATCTCTGTCTTGCTCTCGTTATTACTCTCACCATCTCAAACACTTTCTCTGCTCTCGAAATGTCAGACGCACTGCATGCCGTTTGCATTATCACTAATTACACTTCCTGCCGTAAGAACTTGCATTTGTCCACCGGTGGTGGGACCTACTTTGGGTTTTTCATTCACTCCTTAAACACACACGTGCATGAATGTGTTTGTTTCTTCATTCACCTAGTTTCACCTCAGAGGAAAGGTCAATGAGTGCAGGATGGACTTTGTTCACCTGTGTGTGTGTGTGTGTGTGTGTGTGGTGAAGATCCTCCTGATTGACTTTCTAATTCACTAGAACATCCCTTATCCGCTTTATCCTTCACTAAAAAATTGCCTGATCCTGACCTCACCCTGTCATCCTTCAGGTTATAATCTGTACGCCTTTTTTTGTTGTTGTTCTGAGCTCCTCACGCTGCTCCAGGCGATATCTTTGCCATAATTTCCACGCTTCGCACCACACACAGGTCTCACGACAGACTTCACCTTCACCAACACCTCTGTTTTTCAGTAAAGTTGTTACTTGCTTCTTCTTTTTGGTTCCTGATCTGAAGGCGAGACATGCTGGATGGTTTACTCTCACAGGGTCGCTCACAGGCAGGAACAGGAAGAAACACACACCATCTCGTATGCCACTGTATGATCACACACACATGTGTCACAGGGGAGGGGATGTTCACACAAACTAGACATTTTCCTTCTTTTTTTGTGCCATAGGAGCCTGTGGGCTGCTTTCACAACTAAATAAGTCTGTATGTGTCCCACTCCCCCCAAACACACACACACACACACACACACACACACTATCAAGAAGTTTATTTTTATTTTATTAGTAATTTATTTTAACATTTATTTTTGTATTACATTTTTTAAATATGTGTTATTAAAGAGGTATTACATTATTATTATATTATTATTATTATTATTATTATTATTATTAACATTAAATTGACCCCAATATTATATTATAAATATGAAAATATATGCATTTTTAAATCACAAAGCATTACTGACAAGAATAATCAAGCTCTCACACACATATTCCATCATCATCATTATTATTATTATTATTATTATTATTATTATTGTTATTGTTGCTGTTAAAATAGGTTTGTTTACATAATAAAACAGAATATGATGAATTTCACAAATTCATACACACAACAATTAATTTATTATTATTATTATTATTATTATTATTATTATTATTATATGAGAATTAAAATCACTCCTAATAGTATATGATATTATAAATATTAAATTATTTACATATCATTAAAACACAAAGCACAACCATGTACACACATTTTCCATTATTATTATTATTATTATTAGCGCTCTGATTCAGGAAAGCGCAAAAAGTTTTGGCTCCCCATTTAGAACTCATTTAGAACATGTGTTAGCTAAAAAAACAATTTTCAATTAAGAAAAAAACGTATAACAGTAAACAATATAGCAAGATAGGAAAGTCTTCTTTTTCTTCTTCATGTTATTATTATTATTATTATTATTATTGTTGTTGTTGTTTCTGTTGTTCATGTCACTGTCGTTGTTAAAATAAGTTTTAATAAAACAATAAAAATGATGAATTTCACAAATTCATACACACAACAGCAATTAATTTATTATTTTCATTTTTATTATTATTATTCTAATTCGATGAGAATTGAATTGATCCGTAATAGTATATTATATTAAAAATATAAAAATATTTATATAATATTAAAACACAAACCATTACTGACGAGAACAACCACGCACACATTTACTCATCATTATTCTTATTATTATTACTACTACTGCTGCTACTATCAGCACTCTGATTCAGAAAAGTGCAAAAGTTTTGCCCCCCCCCTCCATTCAGAACTCTTGATACCAAAATAGTAAGATAGAAATGTATCATTATTATTATTATTATTATTATTATTATTATATCAACAACAACGGTAATAGTGGTAGTAATAACGATACTACATTCCTATCTTGCTATTTTGGGTACTATTATTTTTTGTTGTTTAGTTTTTTTAGGAAACGCACAAAGATATCAGGAGTTCTGAATGACTGGGGGCCCAAGATCTTTTTTTTTCCCTTTCTTCTCTCTTTTGTTTTGCTCTTTCCTGAATCAGAGCGCTGACTAACACTGGTTCATCTGGTTTAATTAGGAGCCTCGGTGTTCATTAAAGCTCTTAATTGCCCTGTTTTTTTTTTTTTTGGTTTTGTTTTTTTTTTTGCCCTGGCTCAGGGTGCAGTTGTCCGGAGCACAACCCCCCCCCCCCCCCCTGCAGCCCGCCACTTCCCCATCCTCCTCCTCCTCCTCCTCCAACCTCCTTCCTTCTCGTCCGTGCGCGCTCCCGCTACTCCGATTCTCTAAGCTCGGTTACGCGCATTCCTCGGCGCAGGCGCTCGAGGAGCAGCTTGTGAATGAGCGTAGCGGTGACGTCACTCGGCGAATGTCAACAATGTAGCGATTGAGAGGAGGAGGAGGAGGAGGAGGGGGGGAGTGAGTGAGGGAGGGAGGGAGGAGGAGGAGGAGGAGGTGTTTCGCTCTGGTGTAACAAACAGAGGAGACGGAGCGGCACGCCGCATACGATCCCCCGCGCACACACACACACACACACACATACACACACACACACACGCATACGCGCACACGCGCGCGCGCTGACGTCTGAAGAACAAAACAACGCTCTTATCAAAATCCAAACTTCCTTTTTGGTCTAAAGAACAAAATCCACAGGAGGAGAATCTCTCTCTCTCTGTCTCTCTCTCTCTCTCTCTCTCTCTGTCTCTCTCTCTCTCTCTCTCTCTGTCTCTCTCTCTCTCTCTGGTGCTGCACGGCTGATCAGCAGCAGTAGCAGTAGCAGTGTGCTGGTGCTGTTTCTCCCCCTGCAGCCCGGGTGGGCTTTAGGAGCGCGCTGGGAAGTCATCATGTGAAGAACAAACAAAAACAACAACAAAAGACAAGAAACAGAAGAACCTTTGATCTCGGACAAAAACAAACAAACAAGCAAACAGGGCTGGAGCGCGAGGAACCGAAAGTGTGAAGGTGAGTGTGTGCTTTTCTTCCCCTTGAACACTTACAAACTTGGGCTTTGTGTATGTGTGTGTGTGTGTGTGTGTGTGTGCATGTATGTATATATATATATATATATGTCTCGGTCGCGTCCTAAATCGCATGCACGCTGCAACGTGTCAGAATCAGCTCACTAATGCAGAGTGTCAATAATACGCGACAACGGGACGCGTCCCAAATCACACAGAGCGCTAAACGGTATACTTGGGATGAGGTGTTTTGATACACACCAGGGGTTTGGGTTGTTGTGTTTTTTTTTTTTTTTTTTCATTGGAGAGGAAAGAGGAGGGTTAAGCATGGCTCTTGTTTTCTGGTGAGAAGAAAAAGTAGCTGTCAAATGAAGAAGGAGCTAAAGAGGACACAATACAGGGACCCAAGACCCCTCCTTCTCTCTCTCTCTCTCTCTCTCTTACTCTCTCACACATGCACAGCATGAGCCAGATTCCCACCTCCTGTTTACTTCATTCTACATCATTCATCCTCTTTCCTTTCAGCGGCTCGAGATACAGAATAGAGGGTGTAATGTTTGACTTGTGAGTAAAAGTGGTCTGTTAACAGGGTGCACTCACTAGTAGGCGCACTAGTAGGTGGCGGACTCTTTAACATACAGGTGCCCAAAGTGCACCATAAAAAGATTTAATGTCTTTTAGGAACCGTTTACGTTTCCTTCAGTTGAGGAAGAACCCTATCGTTCAGGAAGCTTTCCTCAAACCCTTCTCTTCCTTTGTTTTCGTGCTTCTTTTGTTCAATGCATGGTTTTTTTAACCACTTTCAAAGGTTCATATATTCAATATAAGGTTCATATATTTATGCATTTACATAAAATAAAAATAAAAAAAACATTAGTACTTTTCCCTTGTCAGTGATGCACTATACCTTTCCAAGTGGAGATAGTGTAACAGACTAAAGATACTCAACATGAACCTTAGGAAAAACGATCCACGCTTAAAGTGACAATAGTACAGTTCAGTCCCTACTCGTAGTCATGTTTCTGGTTCTCATATTAAACGATTTTTAAAATTGTTTTTAGGAACCAGTTATATTTTCAGGAACATTTGCACCAAGGACACTTGTCCACCAGGAACCTTTTGTTGAACGCATTTCACAATTCACAAGAAAACAATGCATTGTTTTTGTTGTTGTTGTTGTAGCAGAAAAAAAACATTTCACACATATAAGGACAATGTGTGGACAATGAAAGTGTTGGTTCCTTGTTCATTTTTGTGTGTGTTGTGCCGTTAAAGATTCTTTGGAGTACTCACCCACTCATCGTCTATACCGCTTTAGCCTGTATACAGGGTCACAGGGGCCTGGAGCCTATCCAAGGAGACTTGGGTCACGAGGTGGGGTACACCCTGGATGGGGTGCTAATCCCTCGCAGGGAACGCACGCTCACACACTCATTCACACACACTATGGGGAAATTTTGGAAATGCTAATTAGACTAATGTGCATGTCTTTGTACTGTGGGAGGAAACTGGAGCACCCAGGGGAAACACATCAAGCACATGCAAACTGCATGCACACGGAGCCTGAGTGGGGAATCGAATCCGGACCCTGGAGGTGCAAGGCCACAGTGCGATTATCCACCACGGCCACTGTGCCACCTCTTTGGAAAATCTTTGGCCAAAGAAATTAAAATTTTATTAAAGAACTTGTAGACTGTTGTAGGTCCCTCCAGGGTCCGGTTTCGATTCCCGCATTAGGTTCATGGGTTCATGGACTTTGCATGTTTTCCCCGTGCTTGGTGGGTTTCCCCGTAATGTGTGACTGAGCATGTGAATGTACCCCCGCCTCGTCAGGGTGTACCCCGCCTCGTGCCCTAAGTCTCCGGGGATAGGCACCAGCCCCCAGCCAATCCGGATCGGATGGTCTGCTGTGGTGACCCCCTGACGGGAGAAGCCGAAATAAAGTATCCACATGTAAGGACTGTTGGGTATAATTCTTTTGCCAAACTTCTTTGAAAAGTTGATTATATGAATAAAGAGGAAAAAGTCAGTAGATATTGCAATGTATATAACAATAGAGTCCTGGAGAAGTCTCAGGAGGATGTAATAAATAAATAAAAACACTATATTCATGTATATAATAATAATAATAATAATAATAATAATAATACAATTATATTTATTTAACAAGTATTATTATTATTATTATTAATGTTGTGGTGCTTTATGAGAGAGAGCGCGCGCGCTACCCGTGTGCACTGAGCGCGCGAGGCGGCGCGCGCTCTCGCTTTGTTCCTTTCAGCAGCAGTAGTGCGCGCGCAGAGCCGCGAGCGTTACATTCCATTAATCCGCATTATTAGATCAGCGGAAATGTGTCTGTGTGTGTGTGTGTGTCTCTGTGTGTGTAAGCGTAAGTGTAAGAGAGGGGTCTTATTTAGGGATGTCGCGAGACGGGAGGATGGAGTTAAAGAGCCGCGCGCGCGCCGCCGCCATTTTAACATAAATAAAGCCAGTGTCGGAATGTCGCGTGCAGAAGGCACGCAGGTGTCGCGCGCGCTCCGAGACGAACCGATGAGCGGCAAATATCAAGCGAGGTTGCCAGGTCGGGAGGGTTTCCCTCCACACCTCTTGTGCACGTGGGGTATTAGGAGGGAAACAACCAAAAAAAAAAAAACAAACACATCAAAAGCAGGTTTTTAATAACAAAAGAAGTTAAAGATGAAATGCATCTATTCATGGAAAATTAAAAATGTGGAATATGGCACAGTGGCGCAGTGGTTAGCACAGTCGCCTCGCACCTCCAGGGTCAAGGGTTCGATTCCCACTTCTGGTCTGTGTGTGTGTGGAGTTTGTGCATGTGCTCGGTCAGTTTCCTCCCACAGTCCAAAGACATGCAGATTAGGTTAATCGCTGTTCCCAAATTGCCTGTAGTGTGAGTGTTGACTGGAGGTGTCTACATTCAAACTCTTAAAGTTGATATAAACATGAAGCTGTCTTCTTGTTTTGATTGGAGATGGTTTGTTTGGTTTGATTTAGACTAGGCTGGCTTAGTGGTTGTCACTGTCGCCTTGCACCTCCAGGGTCTGCGTGCATGGTGGGAATCGGACCCGGACCCGAGGCGACAGTGCTTACCACTACGCCACGCTGCCATCTAACAGTCTCTCAGTCGTGCTATAATTTGACCATCTCTCACTGCTCGCAACTCGCATCAGCTTGGCTTTTGTCTTCAATGCATCGAGCTCCAGAGCACTAAACCGCTGCATCTACTCTCTTAACGTGTCAGCCATTGACTATGATCGGATCGTGATCAGACCTGGTCGTTGGTTTGAGCATGTGTGTGTGTGTGTGTGTGTGTGTGTGTGTGTGTGTGATGTGCAGAATGTGCTGACATTCCTCATGCGGTGATGCAGCAGTTCGCCGTGCCTTCCTTTGTCTGCCTGCTGCAACTGAATCCCTTCATTCTCTCTATCCACACGATTCCTCATTTTGCACGTCGTGTGAGAGGCTGAAGTCTGTAGACGTGGCTTGTGATATCACAGCATGCTTTTTTTTTTTTTTTAGGTTATGAGATCATGCTTTTGGATATTGAAGGCACATCGGTGCATGCCAACACATGCTGTACGTTAAATGCTCTGGAATGTACAGCGCACTCGATCCGCTTGCGTGAAGAAGCGAACCGCTTGCTTTGGTTCTGAAACAAACAAACAAACATAAATAAATCATAAATAAGTAAAGCATTTAACCTTGTTTAAGTGAACTGTAGAGCCTGACCAATTCAGATGTGTATATTCTATACAATCTTTGTATGAATGGAGGAGGGGGCACTTACTTTCACACACGCATGTAAAATGCCTCACTGTGACTCAGATATACAGTAGAATCAGCGTTTCTAGTGACGCAGCAATTTGTGGAATATCATTTTATTCATTCATTATATTAATGACTGGAGCTTGTGCTTTAGAATTAAAATGTGAACAGGTGTGTGTGTGTGTGTGTGTGTGAGACATTTGGTGCTTACATTTAGAGCTATTGAGCTCCTGAGAAGAGGCAGAGGCAGCTGCTGTTTTCATACACTAACTCCCTCACTCTGTGTGTGTGTGTGTGTGTGTGTGTGTGTGTGTGTGTGTGTGTGTGTGTAGTCTTCCTACAGAGCTCTGCAGGAGCAAAGGTATTAAACAATACCCAAACGGCATGCATTCACACTCCGAGCAGTTCTTGTTCATTAAAAGCATCTCACACAGGGTGCAAAAGGGATACACCCTGACACACACACACACACAAACACACAAACACCTTTTTAGTCCATTCATCAAAGCTGAGAAGGTACATGGCTATATTTCCTGTTTTACCTTCTTTGAGCAAAAGGTTATTAACTGGTTATGAAGTGCACTAGAAGTAGTGTATGTTGGAAATAGACCATGTCTATGGTCACGTTAACGCTTAGCGCTCGGATACCATCAAGGTAGAAAGTTTAGAAACCACGGCCTCCCAGGAACTCCTTTAATACCCCAGATAAGTTTTTCAAAATCTGCAAGATTACTTTTTAAAGATCTTCTGTAACCATAAATCAGTTTCACGCCTTCATTACAGAGAAAACAGTTTCATCCCAAGTCCTGGATTGACTCGAACGCCTCCTCATACGCTGGCCTGTTGTGCCGGTTTACTATATAATACATGTGACTGTAGTGTTTTGCTCAGGATGGAGCGTGTGTGGAATCTGTGTGTGGGTGAGCCTGCACTCATCAGGTTTTAGTCACCGGTTTATTTCAGGCGCAGTGGTGTCTGTAACACACACTTCTGCAGCCCCTTAAAATACACCAGCGTGTGTGTGCGTGGTGGTCCTTCATGTCTGTGTCCAACGGCTTTGCAGCGTTAGTGTGCGCAAAGGTCACATGTCGAGCGAAATGCTTCCAGCGAACATGCTACAGTAACACATGTAATGACACTCCAGCGCTTCCTCCGATCCCACACACACACACACACACTTGGACTTCATTTCATTACGGCTTACCCGACCCCTCTTCATTTACCGAGAGCGTTCAGATACACAGCCGATCGTTTCCTAGGCTCATCGATCCTGTCGTCCAGTCTCCTCCATGACATCCTCTCAGGCTTTGCGAGAGCTCTCTCCTGTTTCTCTTTCAGCTTAGCGAGAACTTCTATTAATGACCTGCAGCAGAACAGCTGTCCTAAGCAGAAATATCGGCTCCCTCTGAGCTCGGGTTCATAAAAATAAAGCATGACTCAACAACATCTTTTTAAATATCGTTTATGATGTAGAGTTTTATATCATAGTTATATCCGGGTTTCCAATTTAAAAGTAGACCAGAGTCACTCTTTTTACAATCCTGGAATATGGAAATGTGATAACCCGGTCATTCAGTACATTCAGTTCATCAACTGACTTCTTTTATTGCCACATAATGTTGCTGAGTCTAGACCTGAAGCAACCGCACACCATAACACTGTCTCTTCACTGCTTACCCTGATCGCTCTGGAATAGGATCAGTCTGGACTCATCAGGTCACATGATCCTTTCCTATCGCTCCAAAGTATAATGTATCTACTCCCTAAGCAAAATGAAGCCCTTTTTTTATCCTGATGTGTGTTTTTTTTCTTTAAAACACTTACGCAGCTGTTTAGTCCCAATCCCGTGAGTTCTCGTCACACTGTGTCTGCGTGTGTTTGTATGGAAATGCTCTTACTTTCAGTCTTTTTTATAATTATTTGTCACATGGACCTTCCTTACCGCATATCCCGGTTAGGAAGGGTTAAGGGCGTTACGCGCCCAGTGGCAGCTTGAACCCCTGACCTTCCGATCAGTAACCCGGTAACCCACAGCCTTAACCATTTCTACTGTAAATGGGGGCAGCGTTGGCCCGAGGTGTTAAGGCTCTGAGTTACTGATCAGGAGGTCAGCAGTTCGAGCCCCATCTCAGCCAGGTTGCTACGTTGGGCCCTTGAGCGAGGCCCTTAAACCTGTCTGCTCCAGGACCGCTGTATCATGGCTGACCCTGCACTCTGATTTTCGATATGCAGAGAAAGAATTTTCACTGTATATGTGCCTTTTTTTTTTTTCAACAAGTGATCCCCGTGTTGTTGCGGGTCAGTTTCCTATTATCGTAGTGCGCATAAGTGTGAAAGTATGCCATGCTTTAATGTACGGTACATGACAGTCTGGTGATATGCAAGGTTTTTTTTGTTAGTTTTTTTTATCAGTCTACCAGACTCTTTCAGGTTGTGTTTCGCTTATTTTGGGCGTGCTCCAGGTCAGATTGTGTAGCACACGGCCTCCGGATCAGTTCTGCTCGGTCCCAAGGAGCACACACAAGCTGAGCTAAGCAGACGCAGACATACATAGCAGAGACAGTACGACTAAATATGGGCCAGACACAGCCTGGGGCTATCCCAGATACACACACACACACACACACACATATACACACACACATACACACGGTCAGTTTCTGTTACTCGCACCCATCCTTCATAGTACGTATCACTGACTCCATATAAACAAACAGATGTAAACAGACGTGCAAATCAACCCATGCACACACACACACACCAACACACACACACACACACAAATAGACAAGAGTTTCTGGGGAAATCTTTGGGGGAAACAGCAGTGTCACTGGTCCGTGTTGGTACAAATGACTCATATGCAGCTTGGCTCTGTAATACTGGGTTCCCTCTAAATATAACATACACACCGCACTGCACAGGGCAGTGAAGCGCGCACACACACACTCACACACACACAGGAAATAAACAGAGCATGGTGCATGCTTAGGAGAAGAAGTAGAAAAGAAAGTCTCTCAGTTAAAATCCCGCTCAACGTGATAACAAGGCAGTAAAAGTCTGACTCGAGGGTTTTCCCGGCGTTAATCACAGAACCCCAGAACGCTCTTTTTTTTTTTTTTTTTTTTCTATTTCAGACAGCTCTTGGGGAATTCATACACACGTATTTGTTTTCTTGAGCGCAAATGAATCACGCTTTCACCCCCGTTGAGGTTTATCCGGTTGAACCTACCACAAATATGCATGCGCTCGATATCTCCACCAATCCTCACTTTCACTTACGTTCACTTCATTTTTCAGTCAGAGTCACCCGTTTCGAACTTTTTCGCTCAGGGCGAAAACGAGAAATGACAATTAAGAGCGGATCGCCGCGAAGTCAACGGTCCTTCCGAACGTGTCGAAACTGCCAGGCTTCAAATGTGTCACGGCTTCTTATATGACATCAACAGGGATATACAGATGTTTGATGAGGCCAAAAACTATATATTATAGGAGATTTTAAAAAGGAAGAGGACGTAAAGAGGTGGATTTATTTCCATACACTAGTGTCTGTTTATGGTCATTGACATTATGAGCACCTTAAACTGGGAAGAACCAAAAAAGAAAACAATCCACCTCGGTGACTAGTTTCGTCATCGAATTCTCCGGCCTGCAGCCAACAACAACATAGCCTTGTTTTTTTTTTCTCCCCGTTCTTGATCTGTTTTTCCTGTCAGTCTGGGCCGCATTAAAGCGCCTGGCTAATTCGGAACAAGCCCGAGCGAACCCGCTTTAGAAACGACGACGTGACGTTCCATGCTGAAGGCTGTTCTCCTGTTCCTTCCTTCTCTCTCGGCCCCCCCCCCCCCCCCCCCCCCTCT
>JAOVVA010000026.1:3149875-3183276 GCA_028565275.1 Leiocassis micropogon
ATGAGCTGCGCAGTCACTCGGGTCCAGTCCAGCGCCGGAGTGGAAGGTATTTCAAACAATCAGCGGATTCCTGGGAAGAGGATGAGATCATGGCTTCACAGAGAGAGCGAGAGAGAGAGAGAGAGAGACTGGGCTGGAGGAGGGGTGGGAGGGATCGAGAACAGGAGGGAGAAATGGAAAGAGGTTCCTGATGATGAGTGAGAAATGTTTCATGAGCGACTAAAGCGAACATCCCCGCCGCGTGTGTTTAAAGGGAAACCGAGGCGCCCAAGTGAAGTCCAAGACATGACAAATCATGGAAAAATAATGATTGCTTATCGAGCACCAGAATAACGAATCGGACGCATCTGATTACTCACATAGTTACTCTTGATGTTGTTATCGTGTAGTACGAGATCTGAATTCTCTTCTTCTAATATCGCTGAAAGGTTTAATAAAGGTTTGTGCAGGTGTGTAGGTATGAGAGCCGAGAGCATAAATCCTGAATAGACGTTCATAAACTGCGTCGTCATCTTTTTTTCTTTTTTTTTTTACCAAACTCACAAAGCCATTGACAGATTCTTTTGTTCTAACGCTTATAAATCATTCATGTCAAACTGGGACTTGTGCATGAAAACAAATGTAAAACCCGATGGCCATTTGCAGAAGACTTCAATGACTCGCTGCGACTAATTTATGTTTGTTGTCTCGAGTTTGGTTTAAGATTTTTTTTCGATCATGTCATAACACCATCATACCATCAGTTTCATCCATCTAGGAACATCTGTAGTCAATCTAGGAACTTTTTGTAGTTCGTCTAGGAAACGCTTTAGTCCAACTAGGAAACTCTTTAGTCTAATAGTCCAACTAAGAACCTTTGTAGTTCATCTAGGAATCTCTGTACTCCATCTAGGAATTTCTATACTCCATCTAGGAACCTTTTTAGTCTAATAGTCCAACTAGTAACCTCTGTAGTCAAACTAGGAAAATCTTTAGTTCAATATTCCAACTAGGAACCTCCTGTAGTCCATCTAGGAACCTCTGTAATCAATCTAGGAAACTCTTTAGTCTAATAGTCCAACTAGTAACCTCTGTAGTCCAACTACGAACCTCCTGTAGTCCAGCTGGGAACATCTGTACTTCATTTAGGAACTTCTGTAGTGCAACTAGCAAAATTGTTAATCCAATAGTCCAACCAGGAGCCTCCTGTAGTCCATCTAGGAACCTCTGTAATCAATCTAGGAAACTCTTTAGTCTAATAGTCCAACTAGTAACTTCTGTAGTACAACTAGGAACCTCCTTAGAACTTCTGTAGTCCACCATGTAGGCCAGGGGTGATTACCGTTGTATTTATTCCCATGTTACAACCGTGGTAGGACCTCCACTCAACATTCACCCACTACAGCCAATTTGGGAACACTAATTAGCATGTCTTTGGACCATGGGAGTATTTGGAGGAAACCAACCAGCCAAACACAGGGAGAACATGCCAACTCCACACACAAAGATGCGGGAATCGAACCCCGACCCTGGAGGTGCGAGGCCACAGTGCTAACCACTATGCCACCGTGCCGCATATGAATAGGCTACATCAACTTCGTCAACTTAATACGCTTTTAATCAGTTTCGTGAGTCTTGAAATTCCCCTCATCATCTCGGTTTCATTGCATGACAACCTGTGCAAGAATGAAAGCCTACAGAGACATTTACAAAGCTTTAATGAAAAAAAAAAAAAACTGGCACAGCGCAGTCATAACACAAATCTGAGTGTTGTTGAGATACGGTTGTGTTATGATGCGTCCTGAGCTGTCTCTCTCACTGTACTCCCGGGTGTGTCAGAGACGAGACTAAGCTTCTGTTTTCTATAAATATTCATGACACAGTAATGACATATTTTCAGTTATGTTATATAGTTTCTCTGACCGGACATTTTTTTTTTTTTTTTTTTTTTTTTAAAGAGCATCTTAAGGTTGGTTGAAAACAACACAAGGCTCTTTATGACAAAAACACCTTAACATTAACTATGAGCAGTACATAAAAAAAAAGTGTTGCTGTTTGACTTGACTCGATCGAGACTTTTTTAGAGAGTGTAGAAGATTAAGGTGAAGCGCGCTGACAGTTTCCTCAGCGTCGGGTAAGCTAGTGATTTCTGAGGCGATGAAACAAAAACAAGCGCGATATGTGGTTTTACTCATGCAGCTGGAGGTGTAGGTGTGTGTCTGCAGGGCGGTTGTGTGTTTGTTTGAATGTGGGTGGGTTGATGATTGTGCACTGTGTGTGTGTGTGTGTGTGTGTTTGTGTGTGTGTGAGTGCATGCATCCTGTGGGACTTGCGCAGGTGGCACGGGGTTTGGGGAGCGGGGTGGAGGGGTGAGCGGTGGGCGTGGAGCTTCGTGACCACTTCCTGATTGACTACAGTAAGCTACATGGCAGCGTTCCAAGGTTTGCACATGTGTGTCTTGTTATGGCTTGTTATGCACATCAGTGTGTGTGTTTTTTTTTTCTCGGTTACTGATTTCGATTATCGCCAATAGGGCAGTTATGCGTGATCGGTGACGTATTGACGTGTGTGTGTTTGTGTGTTTGTGTGTGTGTGTGTGTGTGTGTGTGTGTGCGCGCGCATCACTAAGGCTCTCATAGAGCTGATACAATAATTTAGTTTCATATTGTATACTATATGGACTCATTTTTATATCCGAATAAAATATTTCTGATATATATAAGGTAATATTTGCATATATTTTATGAGGGGTGTTCAAGTCAAACTGGGACTTTTTAAAAAAAACACTACAAGAGTAAAAACTCCCTTTATTTCTCTAAATAATCACCAGCTTCACTTCAGCGTTTCACCAGAGCTTGGAAATATTTCAATTTTTTACAGACGTACATCCTTCTTTAACTTCTTTAACAAGTCTGCATTGTAATGGGATTAATGCCTTTATTCACGAGTTCCAAATTTCCTCAAAAGTTCCAGTTTGACTTGGAAGATTTGACCAAAACTCTTATATTTTGAAGAGAAATCATCGATCACTAAAGAGTAATTACTTGTTCAGAGTAATTCATTGTGCGTCTAATAATAGTTGAAAAGCTATTATTAACACAAATAATCATTTATGATGTATGGTGATATATAATTTTTTTTTCTGCACAAAAGATGTTTATTTAATGTTTAAAACCCACAGTGGATCTGTGTTTTTCGGATTTGTAAGGTAGATTGAAAGTTAGGATGACATTTATAACGTGTAAAATTGAACACTACCGCGATATGAGAATGACGTCGCAAAAATGTAGAACTCTCAAAATTAACGTATTATTATTATTATTATTATTATAATATAATAAAATTGATCTTATAAAATTATTATATTATAAAATGAGCTAAAATTTAGTTCCTCATTTTCCTAGGTTGTGCTAAAAAGAAGGATATGTCACTCTATATTGCGCAATCCTGAGCATTATACCGTATATATTAAAAACCACAGCAAAACATATAATGGTTAAAGTGCTCTGAATTTTAACGCCAACAGAAGTGTCAGGGCTCTCGAATCCGGATGAAATCATTCGAACGCTCAATGGCATGCAGTTCTGTTTTTCCCCTTTCTGAGCACGTCCTCACACGACCCCACCGTCACTGACAAGACCTTTTATTAATATTTACTGTGTACATCTACTGTACATGCTGAGCACAGATTCAAATGAAACCAAGACTATACGTAGTCAGGGTCTACGAATGGTTAAATACACGGTCCGGGTCAGAGTCTGCATGTGTGTGTGTCCATGTTTGAACTTACAATGAGGCTTAACAAAGCAAATGAAATAGAAGAGGATTCTTAAAGCTTACAGCATCCTGTTTTCATTTGCCTGCCAACACGACCCAGACAACTGTGGTTTGTGCTCATTAGCTGCATCTTTTATCTTAGTTTTTTTTTTTCTCTCTCTCCATAAATGATTCACTGGAGAAAAAAACAGCAAATATGATTTTTCTTTAAAAAAAAAAAATAATAAATAAATAAATGAGGTTTTAGTCAAGGTTAGAGTCATGGCTACTTCATGGTGCTTGAGGAATGTAAAGTATTAAACACCATCTCTCTGAATTCTCTGTCACATGCTAGAATGGAATGTTGCTTTGCCTTGCCTGAGTGTTTGCGTGTGTATGTGTGTGTGTGTGTGTGTGGAGTGATGAGGAATGGGTTTATTTACTGTCTAAACCTGTCCCGGCTGTCATAGTTATCAGCAATAACATCTGCCTGTAATCTATCCTGTACATTATCTGTAATGCTAACGCTCCGTTCGGAAAGAGAAATAGCTAAATAAATTAATTAAAATTAAAATTAAAATTAACAAAAAAAATTTACTAGACAGCTAACTTTTTAAATAGTAACATTACTACATCATACATTTTTTAAGTAATTATTTTAATAGTTAGCTTTGTATGTAGTAATTATAATGGATTGTAGATTAATTAGGTTAATTAGTAAATTGTAAACTTACTAGATAGCTAGATTTACTAGAAAGTAATAACCTTAATCCAAAGCTTAAGCTGAACCTTACAATATAGATAACAGTAATCTTAAAAGTAACCATTGTATTTAGTTTTATAAGTATTAACTTAATAGAAAACATACTACATATTTAGCTATTCTGAATAGTAAACTGAAAATAGATAACTTTGTAAAAAGTAAAAAAGTAATACTTTGTAATAGTAATTCTAATAGTTGCCCTGCTAGATAGTTACACTTACAAAAAAATAATAAATAACTGGAGTAAAACTGCAGTTTTTATCCCAGAAATTGCAGTTATTATTTTTAAGGCTGGCTTTATAAATATTGTTTTTAATAACCTTAATAGTAAACATACTACATAGTTAGTTTTTCTAAATAGTAGACCAAATAGTAATCTTAATCTAAACTTATGTTATGTACTAAGCTTTACATAACATAAATAGTATCCTTGATTGTAACCTTACTAGAAAGTTGAATAGTAAAATGTAGTTTTTGTAAACTTACTAGACAGTTAGACTTTTAAAATAATAACCTTAATTTGTAGCCTTGTAAATACTGACCTTAATATTAACCCTAATTGTAGCCTTCCTAGATAATCAACTTTGTAATTAGTCCCCTAAATAATAACCCTGATTGTAACCTTACTAATTAGTTGGCTTTGTAAACAGTGTCCAAAATAGTAACCCTAATTGTAACCTTAATAGATAATCAACTTTGTAATTAGTCCCCTAAATAGTAACTCCTAATTGTAACCTTACTAATTAGTTGGCTTTGTAAATAGTCACTGTGATAGTAACCCTAATTGTAACCTTCCTAGATAATCAACTTTGTAATTAGTACAAATTGTAACCTTACTAGGTAGTTGGCTTTGTAAATAGTGACTGAGATAGTAACCCTAATTGTAACCTTACTAGATATTCAGCTTTGTAATTAGTCCCCTAAATAGTAACCCTAATTGTAACCTTACTAGGTAGTTGGCTTTGTAAACAGTGACTGTAATAGTAACCCTTATTGTTTGCTTACTACTGTAGATAATCAGCTTAGTAAATGGGGCTCTAAATGGGAACCCTAATTATAACCCTAATAGATAGTCAGCTGTGTAAATAGTAACTTTAATATGAAATGTATTAGTAAACTTACTAGTTATTCTTTCCAAATAGAAACCTAAATTTTAACCTTATTATATAGTTAGTTTTCTAATCAAAAAGTAATCATACTAAATAGTTTGCTTTTCTGAATATTCTTAATTGTAAGCTTCATAGATGACCAGCGTTGTAAACAGTAACCTTTATATTAACCAAACTTGATATTTGGCTTTGTGAATAGTAATTTTAATAGTGAACTTAATAGTAAACATACCAGATTCACTACAGTTTTGCCCCAGAAATTCTTCATGCATAGCTGCAAAAATTATGTGAGTCTCTGTAGTGCAAAATTACACCTTTTTAGCAGAAATGTAGCTTTATTTCAAAACATCCTCTTCTTTGTAAACAGACACCGAGTCGTGTCTCCCACTCATGATGAACTGGTGTTAACACATCTGGTGTTTTGGATGTAATTGCACTTCAAATTTATTCTTCTTTTGTCAAAGGCATTCATCAAGACTATCTGAAAAGAGTAATATAAAGTACGAAAAATGTTTCAAAGATATTTGGCTAAAAAGTATTAATTACATCGATGTGTGGAGAATTTTTGAGATTTCTCAAAACTAGCTTAAATGGTAACATTACAAGATTTAGTTTTTATAACATTTATTATAAGATATTGTTAGAATATTCTACATAATTGTTAGAAATGTTTACACAAATGAGATGGAAGGTTTATATTGAAATTAGACAATGAGTGGACTTGTATGAATTACTCTTTCTATATAGTTTATTTGGCCTGTCTTTATTTTTTCTTTGATAATAAAGGAGTTAGCTTCACTTCTCAATTCCAAGATGACAGTCATTATTGTATGTTAAGTTAAATGACATTTCGAAGCTCGGACCATTACGGAGATTTGTGCAGGCTGACGATATGCAGTTCGAATTTTGCCAGTGCATAAAGGTCATTGATAAGACACTGATATACAGGGTTCATTTGTTAGATAACATTTATGCACACACTTAGACTCTGAAGGTCGGACTATATGGCAACCCTTTCCACTTCTGTTGTCCCAGGGCAAATAGTGCTCATCTTTCAGGGCGCGAACGATAACCTCTGCATGTTTACGTGTGTGGGTGTGTGGGTGTGTGGGTTTGGGTTCCTATGTCAGATTATCCATGTGTGAGTGTATGTAGATTTCCATAGAGTGTTAACACATACTCTCCTGAATAAAAAAAATAATAACAATAATATGTGGATTATTTTAGTGTTTAATAAACTGACATATGTGACCTTGAATGGAAATGGGGGGGAATCAATGTTGAATGCTCTCTCTTCCGTCATCTACTGCGTTTTTTTAATAAGTACTAATATAAAAGGTTCATCATATTACCTCAAACACTTGAAAAGTCAAAATTGCTAATAATGGAAACGCCTTCTAAAGTTACTAGATAAACATCTCCACAAAGAAATTTTCACATTATTAACTATTAGTTGTTTTTTTTTTTCTTTGATCACATGGTCCGTCCGCTGTACATATTCCTGTAAAGGTTCTTGCTAAGGGCTTCCGCAGTGTTCATTCTTAAAACCCGTCAAAAATCGACTGTGACACTTTAAGGACGCAGATAAAAACATTACATTGGAATTTGAAATTCATAATCAGAACCAGAAAGGCTCGTACCGACCCACGTGATCCGTTTCGCCTTGACGTATTTAACGAACATGACAGGAAATATGATTAAGGTTTATCGTTGATGGATAAAAAAGAGAACCCGGTTACACCAGGTAGCTGCCAGTCAGGAGCTGTAGCACACACTGAGCTTCGCATGAGTCATACACACACACACACACACAAACACATGCTGTGGCACATCTCTACACGTGTTAGTGTTGCTGAAGTGCTGCGTGTGAGCACCGTACAGAGCAGCAGCTCATCGGAGGGAACTTCTGTCAGTTCTGTGAGTTACACTTATTTCACTTGCTGTTCCTTATTGACATCTAAAGAAAGGATGCTTGTTGTTTTCTTCTGAAATGGTGTTTGGAGTTCTGCTGGCATGTTGAAGTGCGGCAAAGATGAAACAGGATGAGTTTTATGTTTGTCATCCTAATTTTATTGAGAAGAACGCATCTAAAATTAGGAATTAATAGAGTTTTATGTAAGTGTGTGTAAGTATGAGTGAGTGTGAATGTTGTTTGGCTTGAACAAGTCATCCGATTTTTACTTTTACTTCAAATAAATATCTTCAAGAATTTCATCTTTCAAAGTATCTTTTCATTTTTAGAAATGTATTCGACTTTCTTTGAAAATCTCTGACGTTTTACGAGAGATGCCGCGACACCTGAGAAACGCAACCTTTGTCTTCTCAGGACGCAAGCCCTTGACTTTAGCTGCTCGTCCCGCGGCAGGTAGGCCTAAAAGTCGGATCAGATTAAGCATCGCTTCTGCCAGCGACGTGTAAATCTTTAACGGGAGCCGCACAACCTTGTGCCACGAGCGACCCACGGAAAGCCGAGAACAAAGGTCTGGGAGTCGAGCTATCATGAACAGATCTCCATCGAGTGTAGAATCCTGTCCCAGTCAAAGGCGTGTCACGATCTGAAGCTGGTGCGTGGAGTGCGAGCTGAAAACTCGAGAGATTTTGCACAATAAAGATACACAAAAGACGTTTTTCTCACAGGAAATCAGGCTTCCTTTTCATGACTTCCTCTGCAGGTGCAACAATATCAACTATCCAAATAAATATTAACCTCTGGGTTAACTGAACTGAGCAACGGAACAAAGTAGTGCGACGGTTTGATGAATTTATAGCCTGGGTAGTATACAGCCCAATATAATGGCGTGAACTGTACTTCAAATGATGTATAACTCTACAGTTGCAAAAGAAATACTAAATTTGTTGGTTTATCTGGAATTTCTTTATAAATGTGCAACATTTTCTAACAAATGTTCCTTGGATACTTCCCAAACAGGGGGCACGGTCGGTGCCTTAGTGGTTAGCGTTGTCGCGTTGCACCTTCAGGGTCTGGGTTCGATTCCCACCTCGGGGTCTGTGTGCATGGAGTTTGCACATTCTCCACGTGCTTGGTGGGTTTCCTCCGGGTACTCCAATGTTCTTGCTAGCTCACTACCATGCTAACAGCTTAGCAACGGCTCAGTGGTTTACTGGTTCATTTTACCACTTAAGCGTCTACGCTAAGACTGAAATCCCAGCGCTGCTAGAAAGCCACTGTCTGATGCTTAATGGTGAACTTTTTTTCCATTTTATGCTTTGGAATAGACTCGGATGCCTTTGTACCTCAGCTCTGATAAAAGCACCTATCAGCTAAATGTAAATGTGGTAAAGATCCAGATCGCTAGCCTTGGCCTTAAACCTCGGCCACTCCGAGCTCTTCTTTCACAGACGCCCGGGAAAGTGCTAGTTTAATGGTATGCTGTGAAAAGTTACTCCACTTGAAAGCAAACGCTTGCTTCCAGTGTATAGACAGGTCAGAACACTTAGTCTGACTAAAGATGGAGCAAGATGGAAACAAGGGGAAGCAAGGTGGAGTGAGCTACTGTCTCATCGGCATATGTTTTGCGACAATTACCAAAAATTATAGGAAAAAAAAACTATAAATTAATCATTTCAATAAACCTTTTGAGAAATGTGTATGACATTTTTACTTCAAAACATGTTTATAATGACTACAGTACATTACTCATAACAAATGACAACTGGCATACACGTCTCTAAGAAAGCTTGATTCATAACAGCTGAGTCAAAAATAGATAGGTGTTATAGCACCCCTTTGTCAGGGTCACATGAGGATAATAAAGTGATATAACTTGTCATGTGACACTACATCATACAAGAACAGATATAGTAAAGATTTTAACACTGACAGTCATTATACTGTAACAACAAAGCAGTGTATATAAAACCCTAATAAAAAAAAAAATCTAACATTTTCAGTTTTTTTATTGATTAGTTAAAATAAATATTGTCATTAAAATCTAATTATTAACAACAACTGGAGTGAAAAATCTCTGAAATATTTACATGAATTTCTGACTTCCCCTTTTTGCCTTTTGGAACAGACCCCAAAAATTTGTGCAAAAACTTTATAATTCATTTTAGATGAAATCCACTGAACAAATGTGATCCGCTTCAACACAAAATGTTAGACATGAGGGAAATCTGGGCTTTTGTACAAAGCAGTCGAGGTCTCCAGAATATTTTAGGGAACCTAGAAATAACGCAAAATCTTGAATATTAAATATTCAAGTTATGGATCTTTTAATTTTTTGCTTTAAAGTCTTTTCAAATTCTAAAACCTTCTGTAAATGTCTAATTTTAAATAAAAAAAAAGTACTTTTAGACTTTTAAAACCCTTCCTCCTCAATCTCTTAAGTAAAAGTTCTCATTAGCTTTCAAAAATTTTAGAACTACTTAAGATACCGCAATAACAGACTTATGTACATCAGGACTTTTATTAGTGCGCTTCTTTCTTTTTCTGTCTTAAACTGTTTACTTAATTGATTAACGTCGTGAAGAGTTTCTTCTATAGAAACCTTCTTTTATCTTTTATTTTCTATAAAAACCAATGACTGTACATGTTCTTTTAACACATTATATTCCCTACTGCCTTCAGTAAAAAATAAATAAATAAACACATAAAAATTATAATATTTTATAACTTATATTCCTGATAAATGATGCTTATGAAACATACTTTCACTTAGTTAATGTTTACCCGCACTTTCTTTAAGTTGTTGTTAGTACAAAATGTAAGGCCTTAGATGGGTACTATGATGTTCGTCTCCTTCTGTATATACTGGAATACGTACATATAGTCAAACTTTTGTAAACCCTTTTTATTTATTTTTTTCGGGTAAATTTACAGAGTGTTAAATACAGTGGAAGTGAGAATTAGATAAACGTGAAGTAAGAAATGATTGTGACTTTTACTTGTACTAGAAAAGGTAACTATAGCAGAGCGATATCTCATTAAATTGCTGTTTATGCCAAAGTCGTACACTCGTGTATCTTTTACACACTGATATAATGTCTGTTACTAAAATAAATGATGTACTTAATTCTATTTAATGACTTTAACCTGAACAACCTGAACAACATTTTTTTTACCATTATTACATTTTTTTTTGGCCTTAATTTAAACGACTTGCTAGATTACTCAATTTTTTTTCAGTGTTAAAATATAAACGAAAAGACAAAGCTATGATAATAGTAAAATACTTAAATTCTCCTTTAAACTTTGCCACATTATCTTCTGAACTACTTTAACTATATATATAACGGAGGTTAAATAAAGGCTTTAACCTCCGCCCACATCATTGTGCTAAACATGTCACTTTTTTTTATTAAAGTTTTAAAGTCTACTCAGTTGAGTGAAAACACAGTAATCTACATTATATTTAAAAAAAAAAAAAAACTTGAAGATAATTTTTACCATACAGTGGAACCTTGGATTACGAGCATAATGGAAGCGTGCTCAAACCGCGTTACTCGTAATCTGAGGTTTCACTGTATATTTAATATACTTAGAACCAAAAATCTCAGTTTGTAGAAGATCAGAGTTCATGAAGTTCTACTTGTCCATTCCTGTCCCTATGTAGAAGGAAATTACTGTACAGCAAATTTATCAAAATATTAAAGTTAGATTTTTTTTAACAATAATCTAGATGGTATTCTCTTAAACAACAAATGATTTCCCTAATGATTAACACAACATTTTAAGGCGACTTTTTAATGTTAAGACTTCTTCATTAAAAAATCTTTAAAAAATAGTTTGAATATCAGCAATCAGCTCGCAAAGAGTCGTTGTTGTTGTAGCTGTTGTTTTTTTGAATACCCTAGTAACATGTAATGTCTTACCTTACTGTATATGTAAAGATTTAGCTATTTGATGTCACATTTTTTCTTCTTTCATAATTTAATCACCAATAGTGGATAAACTGTACTTAACAGCTCACCTGGTGGTGTCTGTACGAGTACAGCTAATGAGGTTTGTAATTTTTCCAAATGATTTTTGCAGACGGTTAGAATTCCACACAGACCCTTCCTGGCATAGAGTGACTTTAGTCTCATAATTGTTTCATACTTTTCCCCCCAAGGTTTTACACGTGCACCTGGGTTGGGTACCGAAGTTGTAAGTAGTACCACATGCATGGGGTCACTCGAAACATGTGACTCTGTAAAGCTGAAGTGACACGGCATGTGTGTGAGCTCCAAGTATGCGGCGTGTGAGCTGTCCTTCTGTCTATCTCCCAGCATGCTCCTGGAGTGTGTGTGTGTGTGTGTGTGTATGAGAAGGGGGACTTCATGAAAGAGGTCATTGTGGATGTCGTAGTGCGGCATGTTGCATGTACTTATAAGTCGGAGTGGGCGAATTTTCCCCCGTCACGCTGCAGGAATGTCTTTGAATGAGCAGATTGTAAGGCAAGAAAAGCAGCGGAGTCACTCGCTGACTTTGTTTTCCTTTCAGAGCCCCTCAGAACCTCGAGTCGCCACGTAACCTTGAGAATAACGCGCCTACTTGTTAGCGACGATGAATGCCATTTTCAGAGAGCCGCTCACGCTTCAACTGCAGATGGTTTGCATTAAATCGAGCAGCTAGTGGAAAAAGCGATTTGCGCGGCGTAACGGCTCGGAGTCACCGAGGTGCAAGGAGAGCTCTCGGGGTCAGCCTGGTTCTCATTTTCCCCCCCTCACAAAAACAGTGGGGCGTTCGAGCTCGGTGACTCAGAAGGCCTCGAATGCGAACGACGCGTTAAGACCACCTCCGTAGTGTGATTCAGACCTCCGCGCTTCAATCCAGACTTCGGCTTCTGCCTCACAAACACAATGAGGGCCATTCAAGTCCTCTTTGCTCCATTCTTCCCGCTTGGATACCATTGATCCAAGAAAGTTCACCAGTAAAGGATTCCTCCAGCCCCGAGGGCTTCCCTGTCCGCGATGATGTAATGCTTTAAAGAGCATTAAACCCGAAATATTACAGCATGTAGTGTTGCTCACTCTCAAGACTGTCTTTAAAAGCTTAAAGGCTTCTAAAGAGACAAAGAGGAAATGTCGACGTGTGTTTCATCACATTATATCCTGCTGAAACAGATCGAGCAGGCCGTCCAGACAGGTATTTAGCAAACCATAGCTGGTTCACGTGAGCATTTAAAGTATACGTATTTGTGAAAACAAGTTAGAGATTGTATGCCTTAAACTATTCTGTCAAGGAAAAGCAGTAACATGGCCAAAAGCTCTGCCAAAAGTGAACTCAGAAGCATCGTTTTCTGTCTCCTTCGCACAAGGGTGAAATGCATTTAGAAATTAAAGCCAGCAAATTAGCAATCTGGTCACGAAGCCTGCGCAGGTTCACACTGTGACGTCAGTATTTTCAAAAAACCAAGTATATTTGTCGTCTATATAAAAAAAAAAAAAAAGCATCCATCTTAGATGGCATTTTTATTGTTTTCGAACCCTGAAACAGCTTTCTTTAATTGGATGCAAGATCGGAAATGACTAGTTTCCAACCTTTATTCGAATGCAGTACCTCATCCCCGAGATCAGACAGTAATATTTTATAGCTGATTGTGTAACATGACAACTCACTTTGTGAGTTCAGAACTCGCCGTTTGTTCGGCGCTATTCTTTCTGTCTGCCCTGTGAGAAAAGAGAAGGACGTGATACTTCTTCAGCTCTGGGTGTGTTTCGGTTCCACTTACTATCGCCCGACCTCGCGGGCCGTAACAGGAGCTCGCATATCGTAGGCTATATTAAACAAAATAAGCTCCATCTGCCAAGAAAGGGAGAGAGAGAGAGAGAGAGAGAAGGAGAGAAAGGGAAAGAGCGGTGGAGAGAAGAAAGAGAGAGGTGTCTATTTTTGACCCTGCTGTATCATGTATCGCCTCCTGCCATTTTGGTCTTTTGTCAGGTCAGAGCAGAGGATATTTGTGGACGCTCTCGGGTAACCTCCTCATTTTTCCCACCTCCGAGATCTATCCTCTGGTCACTACGCATGTCCATAAACCTTTTCGTGGAGAGCTTACGTAAGGGTCATTTAACCCAAGAAGCACCATACTGGCATGGCTTGTATATAGATGTACTTTAGCACGATGAAATAAAAGCATGTACAGGTACGAGTTTCCTGTAAATACGAGACTGGTGGTAAAATTAGCCCTTTGTTTCCCGTATTTAAAAAACGATGGCTAATTTTTAACACCTTATGTGATGTATTTAGTGATTGCGGTGCTAATTTGTTGTGGAATGCTGTATTTTCATTATTCCCCAGCGGTCGTGTTGTGCCAGCTGCGGCTAGTTCACGATCTAAGAGAACAAGTGGATGTGTTGCTTTGCGCTTTTTCCTTCTCCATATGTCACACTTGAGACATGAATTTTAAGATACTGAGTGGACCTTTAGGGTCAGAGAATCCCTCCTTCCCTGTAGCCAGGGCATGTCTGTAACCCAGGCTGGAGATTCCAACACATCTGTAGCTGTAGCACCAGACTGAGGCCAGATGGGCTGGCGGAACGCGAGTACACAACTCGGAGAAGCTGACTGCACATCTGGAAAACAGAATGGAAATATTTAAGCGAGATACGTAGTGCAGGAATGAGGCATCATCAGCATCATCATCATCATCACCATAATCACTATGTGCACTAGAACGTGTTTTAAAGCTGGAGCTGTAGGTGCACAGACACAAACACACAGCAGGACTTGCTCGGTTTTACTTGCTGATAAATACATTACATAGTCTTAGTAGTATTATAAAACAGTCTATATGTATTTTGTTAAAGCAGAGGAATAGTACAGGATGGTATCTCTAAGCGGAGTTGAACATGGTGGAAAAACCTCCCAGACACTACTATTAGACATCGCATCATTTATTTACAATAACGAGTATAAGAATAAAGCATTGAAGTTTGTAATGTGCTTTGATCTGGTTCTGGCAGCACTGCGGGTTAAAACAACCAAGTCAAAACAACTTTTTAAAGTAAAAATTGGCAGAAGTGCAACCCCAAAGGCATCACCCATAAACAAGGATATTTCCCTGAGTACTGCGACTGCAAGCTTCTACCCTTTTACCCTTCAACCCAGGATCTTCCCACTACGATCGCTAACGTGTTGTGATGTGATCTGACCTGTATGAATTGGCTAGAGAGGTGTGTGTGTGTGTATGTGTGAAACGTGAGATGGAGGAAGTCGAGGGAAAGACAAGGGATTCCCGCTCAGATCTTGGCCTCCGTTTGTTCATTTATCCTGTCTTGTTTTTCCTCCGCTCTTTCACTCGTCGTGCTCGTGCCATTGGGAGAACGGAGGAATTCGTTTCTGGAATGCGTCTCGTCCGTGCTCGGGGTTCGAACGGCTGGGAAAACAAAAGGCGAGGTGCAGAGGGTGACTGTGGGGTACAGATGGGGTCCCTGTGAAAGGGGTCCCTCGTTTATCGAGCCGTCGCGAATGCCCGCTTTCTTTTATTTCCTTTTATTCTCAGGCCAAATCCATCAGACCTGACAGGCGCGTAATCCGAGCTAACACTGAGCCAGTGCTCCAGAGCCCCCTCTACTTCTCTGTCTTTCTCCCGATCTCTGTCTATCTTTCTTTTCTGTCTGGGTGGGATGGAGGTGAGCCGTATCCCCCTACAGACTTCCAGATCGTCGAGTCATGCGAGTTCATGTACACTCTGCATTCCACAAGACAGAGCAAGAAAGTGTCAAATGAAGGCAAGGGGTGGAGTTGAGAGAGTTGGGGTCAGAGAGGAACGGACTGAAAGAGTGGCTAAAAGAGAGAGAGAGAGAGAGAGGTGGTCTGCTCCCTAGTGAGTCTTGTATAAGGTAATGTCTGGTTTGTGTAAAGGGGAGGCACCGATTTATTTTAACACGCACCAGCCATGCAGAGGGCATGGGAGGGGACGAGGTGACTGCCAGCAACTCTTTCTCTCCGTCTTTCTCTCAGTCCCTCGCTCCTTTCCTGCACAGTCCAGCGTTCACAGCAGACAGGATCATAACTAAGCAAAGCAAAGCCAGAACGAGCCAGAATAAGCCGAGCACGAGGCAAGTGTCCGTCCCCACTTTGACCTATTAACTCTGCATGCTGCTGTGCGTGTGATTAGCCGTGTTAGCATGGCCCGGACAGTTTCAGCGTGCCTGTTCGCCGGGCGTCGTTAAAGCCCGGCGAACAGATATGGCCGTGTTACGCTGCTTCGGCTCGGCTGATGAGGCCACGCCAGAGCCCTAAGATGGGTGCGTGTCAGCCAAGCCGCAGTGTCATGTTTCCGTCCAGCTGCAGAGTCTTTTCCAGGAGGTAAATAAAGCGCAGTGTGACGAGATGAGTCATGCATCGCAATAACTGCGAGTTGATGCACATCAGATGTCTACAGCAGGTCATGAAGCTGAAAGACACGAGTGGTGGTGTACTCAGACCGGTCCTGTGCAAAACAGTTACATTTAATGATGCAGCTGTAAATTTATCACTGGTGTAATATCTGTCTTTATCACCTACGCTATGTCCCTTATATGTGTGTCAAGTGTTGCAGTCATATATGTTATTAATAGGTTAATGCACCAAAACATACAGCCACCACACACAAAAAAAACTGGTTTTAGACTTTGTTTCAACTAAGATTTTTCTGGTGGTTAAAGATATGAGGAACAATGTTCTGATCTTTGTGAGGGGCGTTCAAGTCAAACGTCAGGACTGTTGATTGTACAGAGTAAAAACTCCCTTTGTTTCTATAGATATAACCCCCTGCTACTCTAATGCACTTTGATACCATCAAGGTAGAAAGTTTTCTCACTTTTTTCACCAGAGCCATGATCAGACTTTGTCTGAAACGCTGGCCTCCCAGGAACTCCTTTAATATGTGGAAAATGGCTTTGAGTGAGGTCAGGACTGTACGTGGAATGTGGCAACAACTTCCAGCCCGAGTTCCTTTAATGTGCAAGTTGTGTTCACGAAGAATTGTGTGTACAGTTCCCACAGACGAGTTGGCAAAAAGTTATCTGCCGATTTAAAGGGGCAGGCGTTCCACTCGCTGAATGTCCACGGGAACGACTGCAGGGGGCTTCGAACAACCACCTTGGCCGGGATCGTCATTCGCAGATGTACAGCTTTCTTTACAATGTTTGCATTATTTAAATTTGGTACTGTGGCTAAGAGTCTCATCACCGTACTGTGCTTAAAGAAACCAAATTGCTTTTACACCTTCATGCACAACAAATTTCAATTTAAGTTTGACTCGAACACCCCTCTTATTTAGGTAAAATAGGTAAATGTCCACCTACAGTAATGATTAGAGAATCAGTGATCTGCCTGATATTACTGTATGTTGTTACATAACAATTTTTCATGGTTGTTCATGGCTTGTTATTACATTCCTGGCTTTGCAGTCATTCCCATAAGGTTTATCTACGGAAATGAGCTTTCGATACTATCGTGTTTTTTTTTGTTTTGTTTTGTTTTTTATAATCAATTATTATTCGGGTCACCTCTATATTTCCAGTCCTACAAATAAGAGTTGATGACATGCAACCGGTCTAACCCCGTACAGTTGTGAAACGCTAGTTATGAATGGCTTTGAAGGGAAAACTGCAATAGGCAGAAGTGTGTGAAGCTATTCCGTGCCCACTTCTGAGGCTGAGGTTCATTTGCCTCTGGATATGTCCTTGAAAAGGACATTATGCACAGTGTATGCGTGAGAGAGAGAGAGAGAGAGAGAGAGACTACTTGCATTTTGTCTCTGGGTACACAAGGACGTAAAAGCAGGTTAAGGAGAAATGGGGCAGAGGCTCACAGCCCACTTTGAGTCTAAATTTGATCATGGCATGTGAACTCGTGAAAGTGGAGAGGAAGAACAAGATTTCCTGGAACCTTAGAATGATAATTTTACAGAAGAGAACTCATCACAAATGTTTACGCGGTTATCTAGAGATGTGTTGCCATCATCATGTAAGCTAGACACTGTGACTCTGCACTGAGGAAGTCGTGTGTTTAAAGTAAACTACTGTATGAAACTGCAGCACATCCAGACATCACCTCAGAATCCACACAATGTATACAGGATTAATAATCATCAATTCACCTTTGTGATAAAAGGTAAATAACGACAGGTCCTTTAATCACTGTTCATTTGTGCTCATAAATATTAAGTGCTTAAATGGAGCTGGCACAAAGACGGTGTTGAAGGGAATCATTAAGCAGAACTCTAACTGATAAAAAATTAGCTTGATCTTTTTATACGCACACACTGGTTGTTTTGTACAGGTCGGTAGAGCTGAAGACTATTCTGGGAATATATATTGCACATGAGGTGTGATTTGATGTAAACAAAAGACATGAAATACAAAAAAAAAATAAACTCCAGAGTTGAGGTGAATGATGAATCATGATAGTGGCAGCCATGTTGAACAACTGAAACTCTAAAAACCTACTCCTTTAATTAAGAAATATTTATGTGTAGTCATTGTTATTAGCACAGGCTTAGAATATAATTTCTATTTAAATCATTTATATTCCCCAGTTTGGTCCGGTCAGTACAGTATTTTACGACGGAGAACCCGTGAGAAATTTTACCAAGGTACCATGGCACTGTACATGTACCATCGTATATAGTACCATGGTATTTTTAACAGTACCATGGTAATTATTTGATGATATCACACTATGAACTATCAAACATGTACCAGGATACTGTAAAAAAAAAAAAAGAAAAAAAGGTTTTTACAATACATGAATAGCACATGCTACATTTGCTATAATGGTAAGATTTATATCTTATGGTTCTACTGTATGTATGTAACAATAATTAAATAACATAATGCATGTTGTAATTCTTAATATTACAAGTAATAATATGATACTGCCTGTACTATACCATACCAGTAGTATATACTGAAATACTAATCTATTATGGTACAGGATATAGTGTAAAAACATACCCTATTGTAACCACTGTTTTACCCAATATGTACCATGATATTCACCACAGTGCAGTGATATACACCATAGCACTACCACAGTACCCACTGAAGTGCCATAGTGGTGCCTACTATGGTAATGGCTGAGGTGCCGATGTTAGTCTTTCCGGTGGTTCCATCGAGAGGTTTCCAAAGTGGACCATCTGATCCGCACACCACTTTGGCACAGGTTTTACGCTGGATGCCCTTCCTGATGAAAACGTCCCATTTTATTCGGGTTTGGGACCGGCACTGCAGTGGATATGGTTTGGGCATTGGATGGGAATCGAAACCCACCGTTGAGCCACCTGTTTCTGAGGTACCAGTACCTTCTTATGGGGTTCTGGTCATAATCTTCATTTTGTATATAAAAACAATATAAGAATGTCATTATTGCTCTCATACTTCCTAAATCCTGTTCACTAAATCCTTTAACTCCTTTAAACCAACCTCATCCTTCTAGTTTTGTGTTCTTTGTAGCTTATTTCTATAACTGGGTGATGGTTAGCTCCTGTCACGCAAGTCAAAACCAGCTAGCAATGATACTGCTTTTTCTAACAAGAAAGACATTGATACAATGACGTTTTGGACCTTTGATAATACACACTTTGTTTTAATGGAATGGAACAAACAACATGGAATGTTTATGAAATGCTAACGTTAGTCAGCTGTATGCTATCTGGTTTATTGCGACTTTATAAATGTTATAAATCGATGACAGAATGAACAAATTGTCCTCTTTAAAGATAAACAAAGCTTTTCCCCCTCAACTGGTTAGCAATAGCTTTTATTGTGCAATCAAGCTGCTTGTAGTTTAGCGATTTACTGTACAGTACAGTAAATATTTCTGTAAAGACAGTGTCAATGTGGTTAAACTACTTGTAGCTAATTTCAGTTCTAAAATAGCTTGATAGCTTAAACACTTTCTCTGTCGCTAGTTTATAAGAAGGCAAACATTAGCTAATAATTAACTAGCAGTTTAGCTAGTAATAGCACCCTGATTGTATTTGTGATGATTTTTTTTCTTGATATATCGAGTTTTATTTGTTTGAGGTTTTTGTCCTTCAGGTAGAAATATGGGCATAAAGTTATTGGTTTTAGTTATACACGCCAGCATTTCCCTCAGGTCATATTTACGGTCCAGCTAAGCTAAGCTTGCTTCGTCTTGTTCTTTTCATTTGCTGTATGAGCGATCTGGCCAGATGCCTATCCTCCACCACCCCCAGCCCCCCCAAAGTATCGATCCTGCGTTCCTGCTGTTATTTGCACTTTGGTAAGATAAGGTTTGATTCAGCAGAAAGTGTGAAGAGCGCTGCTTGCACTCTGTTTGACGCTCATTTATTTGTTAATTATTTCACAGTCAGGCGCGTAACGAAGCACAAAAGCTGCTGGAGCTTCTCCAAAGGCATAATACGAAAAACACGCTCAAACAGTAAGACCCGGAAACGCTTTACCATATGATTTTCAAACCTGTAACCGTATCTGGAATTAAGCTTGGAAAATAGCCATTGCCTAGTTAGCACAAATCTCGTGCTTCTTGCCAAACTGTTTGCTGTGGAAGTGGCCATGCTGAAGATGTCGTGAGCCTTGTCAATTCCCCACTGTGTGCTGAAAAGCCAAAGGATGAATGGATTCCCATGGGAAACGAGCTATAGGAGCCTCTGGGGACTTAGCCAACGTGCAAGGGCAAAGACAGCTCAACAAGGAACTGGGAATGTAAATATAAAGAAGACGACTAGAATACAAACAGGAGAATTCAGCAGAACTAGTACTGCTTACTGGAGATTTGTCAAGTTTCACCACACGGCACTGTATCCAAAGTATACAAAGCTATATATATTTTTTTATTCTTCTAGACTTTTTCTCTTCTGACGGATTAAAAAAAGCTGATGGAAAATATATAGGTTCTATGTCATGACCATAGTTCCTCTTTCTTCTTATACCCAAGACCAACGTGGAGATCTGCATTGTTCCTTATGTTTATCTTTAATGGCTGCCTCAGCTCCAGAGTTGCCATCGCCATGGTTACAGCTATATGCGGCAACCGGCGACGTGGCAGATTTCTCACCCGAGGATGTGTTAGCTGTCTCCAAAGCCCCCACATGGATCCTGTCAGACCTTCTGTGAGAAAGCTTATTTAGGTGTCATCTTGGTGTTAATTTGACTACCTTAGCATACAGGTCGAATAAGGCTGGACGGGTGGTGGCATGACAGAGAGTGAGGTATACACATGGGCCCGTTGATTGGCATTTCGGTGCTGCATTCTGTTATGCTGTCTTGCGCAAGGCTCATAATGCCTCATCTGCTTCCCTCAGGCTACGAGGTCGTGACGAGAAGCTCTGAACGAGCACATGCATTCGCGTTGCTCCGCGGTGCTCGCTTTAAGTGTCCATTCCCAGAATTAAATTAGCTCCATGGCCTGGAGGGCGAAGCTATTGGCTGTTGATGACTCAGTCTGAACTTATTGACTGGCGAGGGAATCGAATGCTGAAGCTTGAAGTCAAGGACTGTGTGCCCTTCTAACGTACAAATATACAGGCGCTTACACATATGTACAGCTGAAGGAAGCCAGTGACCTCGAACTTGGATTTGTCCACAGGTTCACGAATGCCTGTAATTCTATTTATAAACCGACGACGCAGGAAAGCTGTCTCTGGAATCTATTACTTTTCTTCAAAAATCACAGAAAAGTTCAGCAAAGGGATTGAACGCGCCGCAAAACCTAGCTTCAAGCAAATATTTAGGAGGTGAAGAGAGCAAGTAGCTCCTCCCACCAACCCAACACCCCTTTAAGCTATGCTTACTGAAGATATGCAAAAAATCTCTAATACCCCATCTGGCTGAGGTGATTAATGAAAGCTAGGGCAGATGGCACTGCAGCTAGTTTCCTCATCGCTTCAGGGGTATAATGATTTGCAATCTTCCTCCCCTTATAGCCTTGCATCACCTGCTTTGTTCTGGAAGCTTTGCAAATCACAAAGCTTATATCTCGTATCGATAGCAAAGAACATCCTCTTTTTCTCACACCAAACTTGTGTCCCCGTTTCCGGCATTGGAGCCTGGGGCAGGCCAGGTCCCTAGGATGTTTTTGTTAGGGACCGAAAAAGAGGCTGTGAAACGTTCCCTCCCCCTCAATAGGCAGCCAGCGGGTGTGGAAATATTGACATTCAGACAGAGAAAGAGAGAGAGGGAGGTAGGGAGGGAGGGAAAGAGGGAAGGAGGCCACAAGGGGAGTCGGGATCACCCTAAGAGGAGGCATGATGGCAGGGCAGCTTTTTTGGCTCAGATACAGGGGAAGGAGGGTGGGCCTGAGTCAGCGACTTCCTAACCACCACTTCAACCTTATTCTGTTACTCTTTTTTTTGTCTTGTCTCAACTTAATTTTTGTATTCCTTTCCATCACTCACTTCACTGATCTTTTCGCATGTCATAAATTGATCTCCCAGATGAGTGCCGAAACAGGCCCACCCTTGCCCACACCCACCACCCCAGTAATCCCAACCACTTATCCTGTTAAAAAAATAAATGATGGAGTATCCTGACAGGCTTGTAGAAAGATGTACAAAGCAGCCACAGTAGGAGACGGTGTTGCTGTGAAGGAGGCGGCACCATGGTAGGACAGCTTGTTGGCTCAGATGGAGGAAAGGAGGGAAAGAGGGCGTGTCTAAGTCGGAAACTTCTTAACCATCGCATCATCCATCTCTTCTCTTTCCCTCTCTTACAATCCCTGCCCTTTGAATTGATCAGGACTTACTAAACAAGGCGACTTACATGTGGTTGTTTGATCATCTCCATGAGTATAAGAACAGCCCCCATACCCCTGGTGCCAAGTCTGGCTCATCCTGCAAGCGGCATCATGTACAGCTTATTGACTTGGAAGGAGGTATTGAGGGTACTGTAAAAAAGGGGCAGTTTAAGGAAAGATGATTCCAAGGGCCCCAGAGTGACAGGGTGTCCTTACACATGCAACGACGGTTGAGAAAGGGTTGGCTTTGTCAAGGTTGGGGGCTCAGTATATTAGGTTTCAAGGAGCCCAAAATCTCATGCATTATTGACTTCCTAAACACCACCTTCTCTCTTTCTCTCTGGTCTCACCATCCTTCGTACGGTCCTGTTTTCCTTGACTCCTACTGTATATCGAACGAAAGAGTCTCACTAATCCAAGTTCTTGTAACTGCCACATGTTTGTTTTCCTGGATGAGTGCTAGAACAGGACAGCCCACCCATGTCCCACATACCTGCCACCCAATCCACCCATGTGACCCCTCCCGTTTATCTTATTAAAAACAAAAATCAGATTACCGAGGACCCTAACATGCTTTGCCAGAAAGTGATACAAAGCAGCAAGTCTTCACTTCACCATCATTCTGAAATAAAAAATAAAAAAAACCCACACCCACATTTTTTAAGTCTAAGACAGAGCTGTTTTTCATCCCACATTGATGCCTGCACCACACGAAATGTCTGTACTGGATCCAGCAGCTCCATCTTCACTGAGATTGAAACGCCGGAGTTCAGTCTTTGTGAAGTTAATTAAAGACATTAGCTCGGGCTGCATCGCATCCAGATGTGGATGGATGAGAGTCACGGCGGCGTAAAATCAGTGTTGGATCAACCTCTACGCTTCTTTATGCAAGAATGATAAAGCACCTCCTGAGTTCCTCATGTGGTCTTGAATGGGCCAAAGTGGAAACCTTTGAATGTAGGAGAACACACATTTGGCACACACACACACACACGCACATCTGCATGTGCATGTGTGTGAGTGCTTGTCTGTACAGACACATACAGTAAAGAGAGAAAGATTTCTATTCACTATCGTTTAACTAAACCCTTGCGATTCACACTCATATAAGAGTACAAGATGACTGAGATTCTCCAGTCATCTTGTGTAAAGATAGGATGATCAGATTTCTCCATCCAAACACGCACACACATACACACACACGCGCACACAGAGACAGACAGAAGAAATCAATAAACCTCAGTGTTTCCATCACCAAGACAACTGCAGTCCAAATATAGCAGTGTTACATTGGTATACATTATTTCTATTTCAATCCTGTGCATGAAGTCATAGTGATGAGATCAGTGTTGAAACTCTCAGCAGGAAGCACAGAGAGAGTCAGAAACGTTTTTTTAAATAATTTTTTTACAAGGTTGCATGATGAAGGCAAAAAAAAAAGGTTAGTTGTGTTAGTTGCAGCCTAATAATGTAATCAGACATCACCGATATTAAAATGTTTAACATGATTCGAATGTGTTTATTTCATAATAGGAAACAATAAAGCAGAATGTTTAGATGTAGGATCTTAATGATCACTGAGTCACTAGAACGAATGAATCAGTGATTGAGCGAATGATTCAGTTCTTTTTATTCACGCATCTGCACGGAGTCATATGTTTGAGGCACACTGAGTCATATCTGTAACTGTGCGTAATCCGGATCCGATTAACCTCTTTTGTTTATGGTCAAGATTCATTCCTGTCAATTTTTTGCAAATTGTATTGATCAGCGATTCGTTCGATGTGTCAGCGAGTGTACATACAGTAAGCGCATGCGGTAGAAGTCCTGTGCAATGTGCATGGTGCATGTTGGTTGTTGGTGTGAACATCACTGCGTCTAAAAAAAAATGGCGCATCCTTGAGTGAAACCGAATGAATCGTTTAACTGAACTGACTCAGTTGATTCAAACATGTGTCATCTCTACAGTATGAGCTTTTTGTTTTTTTGTGCATGAAGCCAGAATTGTGCGTTGTGCACGATTGAGAAACACTTTTGTATCTAGGTCTTTAACTTTCCACCTGTGTGTCGCGTTATGTGTGTGTGTATCTGTCAGGACGTGTTTTTGTGTTTGTGGGAAAAAGGTCAGAGAGAGGTTTGTGGAGAGGTAAAGAATGAGGCAGCATTTTTTTTTATTGCACACACACACACACACACACACAGGCAGAGGCCTCCTGCTTCAGGAAGTCCGCTGCAAAGGAGACGTTAAACACTCAGTTCCTGTTTGGCATATGATTCCACTGAGACACACACATTTACACACATGCGCACATACACACACTTACAATAAGGTGACAGGTCTCTCTTTCTAACTTTCCGTCTCTCTCTCTCTCACACACACACACACTCATACACGATGTTACGAAAAATCCGCCACCATTTTCAGTTGAACTGCTCAGTGACCTGTCCCTCCCCCAAAACCCCAAATATTCGGCTGACGTGGTTCAGTCTTGAGTCTGTGCCCAGAAAAATTAAAGCAGTTTGATGGAACACACACACACACACACACACACACACACACACACACACACACACACATACATACGCGCACACAAACGCACACCATCATGTCTGGATTATGCCTGACAGGTACGAGCGGATACACTAATCCCAGCAGAGCTTGAGGCATTTCAATCATTATCCATAAACGTAACTGCAAAGCTCTAGGAAAAAAAGAAAAAAACAAAAATCAAACGCGTTCTGGAGGGATTCCATGATCAGGGTTGCATTCGGGGCAATTAAAAACCTCTATCAATTTTCCGCATCTAACAAAAACACACCTTCAACCGTTCAAGCGTGGAGCGAGATCGAAAGTAAGATCATGTTCTGTTTTTGGAACGAGCTGCGCCCATGAGAACGCTGTAAGGGTATGAAGAACATTTTATTAATTTATTTAAGCCTTTATGATTCATTAGTAATATGGTACTTATAGCCTAACGATAATAATCGTAATAATTTGATCAGAGCTGTGTTTTTATTTTCCAAACAGTCTCAAAACCTGCATTTCTTAGAATCACGGAGCCTGCTCATAAGTTGTCGCGTTTCAAATGCCTTTTACTTTCAGACGGAGAGAAAGTGTGTATCCGTGCGGCGCTAGGTTCACAGCACAGCAATTACAATCCCAGTGAGCGGTGCGTCCTATCCGAGTCCAAACCGGTGGTTAGAGTAATTAGATTTGGGGAAAACACACAAGGGCGGGTGCGTTTACTTTCCTCCGAACTCTTGCTGAAATAAAGAAGAGGCGAGCGGCGCAAATCGCTCCCGAGCTAAACACTGTAATCGGAAACGTAGTTCCTACTTCGGGTCAAATAAACGATACGTCAACCCACACGCTATCCATATCAGTCAGGTTGTAATCTGTGCCCACGAGGACGAATAACTGCAGCGTTACGCGTGAGAAAGCCGTTCCGGTCCTCCTCGGGTTTCTGGTGATGTCATCGTGGGCTCTGTCGCTCCACCGGGATCGATCCGTCTGGATCGTGTTTACCTTATTTTCCCATTCGAGCCAGATTAAATCATTCACTTCTCAAGCGTCCCACACGCTCGTGCCCCGGGCTCAGGCGAGGTGTATATTTAGAAACCGCGATTGTGTGGCTCGTCTGACGAAACACGAGTGATTTTGCTCATAGTGCGTTTCAGTGAGATGAAATAGGAGCTGGTGATCGTGCACTGATGGATAAATGGAGGGAAATAGACGTGCGGCTTGTGCCTAGGGCAGGAATGATGTCACTCGTCGGCTCGAAGAAGGAGAGAGAGCACGGAGAGGAGGGGGACAGACGAACACCCTGTGCAGGAACAGAAGAGACGAGTGTACTCGCACGCTGACGACTTCTGTAACATTTACGGAGGGGTCTCCGGTGTCAGCGCTTTGTAATAGGACGGACCGGCAGAGGAGAGGCGGTTTACAGCTGCTGTAGTGTCAGTGACTCGAAGAACACAAGGGGCGTTCAAGTCAAACTGGGACTTTTGACTGCGCATTATAAAAGAAAGCAGTTATGAGAGTAAAACCCCCTTTGCACTTATCCCAGTGTTTCACTAGTGCTTGGACACCATCAAGGTGTAGAGAGTTTTCTCAGGACGCTGGAACTATTGGATCAGACTGCCTGCTTCACATCTGGAACACTGGCCTCCCAGGAGCTCCTTTATTTTCAAGGCGCTAGATTGAACCGTTGTCTAAAAATTATTCATAGAGCAATAATTATACATTTTGAATGAATTCATGAGTTATAAACGATTCATAGGTCACTCGCAAATATGTACATATTCAATTAATCTTGCAGATGCATTTAACATGTTTTTACATTTAAAAATTCTTCTATGAAATGATCTTTGGAATGTATCGAAAATGTAATATTTTAGAGATTTATGCATTACATGAAGGATAAAGTCGACCGAAAATATGATTGGAAATTCCATTCATGACTGAGTGATTCACGCTGTTGTTGATTCCATATTAAAAAGTGCTACCTGTACAACTCTGAAGTTCCCACGTGCACATTTCTTTGCACTGACACACCCGTTCCAGACTCGTAAAATGACTGGGGAGTTGACTCAGGAGTTTCTGAGCAGGAAATAAAGAAGTTTCCGCGGGCATCGAGAAACACGCCGCCTTCTCCCAGCGTTCCTGTGCGCGGTTGTTTTGTCAGGACGTGTTTGCGAGAGGGCAGGTTTGTGCGTAAGGCGGTTGGAAGAGCATGCTCTCAGCCACGCTGCTGATTAATACATGATCTGCCGAATGGTGCATCTCTTTAAGGCTGAAGTCACGCCAATTAGCTAATTAATTCACTCGGACGTGTTCGAACCGGGAAATCGGTAAAGCTCTAGCAGCCTTGAATTTATTGCTTTGGCATCTGGCTTCCCGTTGGACCGTGTCGGTCGATGCAGCTCAGTCCTGGATTGATTTATAGAGTGAACTTTTCTCTGAGTGATGGCACGTCTCCTATTAAGCGCCCCCACTTTCTGTCCGGAATACAGCGGGTTGGTTTTCTTTAGAAAAGTCAAAATGTACCTGAAGATGCAGATCCATCCATAATACATCCATCCATCCATTATCTATAACGCTTAGGAAGGCTGGATCCTCTTCCAGGGAATTTTGGGTACGAGGCAGAAGAGGTGCAAATCTATATGCACAAGCATACACATGCACTTACACCCCCAATCATAAACTACAAGCAATGTGGAAACACCAAGCAGCCCACAATCTGGAAGGAAATCCACCGGGTACATGGAGAACATGCAGACTTTACTACAAAAAGTACAAAAAAAAAAAGTACACCTTGTGGAAAGTTTCATTTATTCACAGTGAAAACAAAAATAATATCGGAATAATATGAGGGGGCTCAAGACTTTTGACTTTTGCACAAACAAAAAAAATACGGTCCTAAAGATGTTAAATGTTCAGCCTCAGACTGTTACAAATCTTTAATTTGTTACGCACACCTTCTATGACCTCTCCGTTCCGTGTCATACGTTCAAATGTTTCCGTTCTGACATGGCGACAACTTCTAAAGGACATGATGACTTGTGTCATACTGGTGAAGACGTTTCTGTAAGGACAGGAGGAGTCTCCAGTACCAGCGCTCTGTAACAGTCTGAAGCTGGAAATTGAAGTGTTTGGACATCCTGAGGGCTGTATTTTTGTTAAATGTAAAAACAGGAACTAACTGGATCTGCAGACGTTCCTCAACATTAACTGTAATTATAAATGGATAAAAAGAATGAATGAATAATATATATATATATATATAAATAAAAAATGGATACATTATTATTATTATTATTATTATTATTATTATTTCTAAGCTTAATCTCATCATGTTTTATTCCTTATTGAATAAATTCCAAAATACTTTTGCACTGTAGAAAATCTTTATTTTATTTACTTCTTTTTTTTATTTATTTATTTTTTATTTGCCAAGCCTCTCATACTATAAAATAACTGCACTAAAAAATAACTATGCGTACAGTGTGCACAGTAATCTTTTCCCTTTTGCGTGCGATATTTTCATGGTCTATTTTATTGATATTTTCGTTCTGACATGGCGGCAACTTCTAAAGAACACCATGACTTGTGTCATACTTGTTAGAGAAGTTCATGTATCATTATCTGTGTGAGGATTCTCCAGTATCACTGCTCTGTATCAGTGTGAAGCTGTAAAGAACATCGTTAGGGCTGTAGTTTTGCAGATTAATGGTGACACTAAGCATTAAAAATGAAGAAGGAATGACTGTTTTTTTTTGTAATAACAGGAACTAACTGGATCTGCAGACCTTCCACAACATTAACTGTAACTTGGATAAAAAGAATGGTGAATAATCTTTTTAATGAAATTAATGAAAAAAAATAAAGTCAATAAATATCAGTGGATTTGATATATATATATATATATATATATATATATACTGTATATATATATATATATATATATATATATAAAGTCAGCCAAAAATTGTATACACACTTCAGAAAAAGAAAAACTTAAAAACTATAAATAATTTAATAGTAAATTTTAGTCATCATATATTTTCTCATGATCTCATCAAATTTAAATTATTTTTGCTTTGTAGAAAATGCAAAGAACTGATATTTTTTTCCTTTATTTTTAACTCATTTATTGTTTTTATATATATATATATATATATATATATATATATATATATATATATTCCTCTCAAACTGAACTGAATCGGGCCGAGACCCGACCCCTACACGGTGCACAGTAATCTTTTCCCTTTTGCGTGCAGCTGGCAAAGTGTTTTTTTTTTTTTTTGCATTTTTTTCACCGCTCTCATGGAAACACCGAGGCTGAGCTGCAGCCCACACTTCCTCTTTGAATTATCCTCCTTTTATTTCTCCGTTTATTAAATGTTACCGAGGGCGGGTGCAGAATTTCCGTACCGTCGCGGTGTGCCCCGGTGCCTGAGGTTTGACTCATTTGTTGCGTGCGTGCATGATATTGACTTCACTTTTCGACAGGGATGAAAAGAAAAAGCTTCTCGTCATTTTCAGACAACTGCTTTTTTTTTTTTTTTTTTTAATTCCCGTAGAACAAATGAGCAAAATTTTATGCGGCCTTGCGGAGTGGGTTTCTGAGAAACTCAAAATTTGCATTTCCATTTTGCATTCCATGTGTCATGCTGATTCTCACACTCAAGTTCCTTTTAACACACTTGGCACTGCTCGATTTCATCATACACGCTTATCGATGTGGAATGATTCCTGATCGCACTATATGAACATGGGTTCCTTTTTATAATCTGCTTCATCTCGAGGTTTGTTTTTTCTTCTTGATCTAAAATGCTTTGCGACAACGTCTGTTCTTTAAGGTGCCGTAGAGGTAGTCGGATGCAGGATGGGTTACGGCAGAGGGTTCTTGCGTCTGGGGACTCGGGTTCTAGTGGAGGAAGATTTCTTAAGGCGCGATGCGATGGCAGAGCAGATCGACCGAGAGGAATGTGTAAATCACGCCATCTTTATTAACAACTTAATGCAGTTGAAATTGTTGTGCACGCATGAGGCTGCCCTATTTAAACCCATAATCAAAAAACAAAGAAAGAAAGAAAGAAAGCAATTGTGTTAGTTTAAATATGTTCTTTGGTTTCTAGCAAATAATCTGCATATAGTTTTTAAGGATGATGGTGTATAAGGAACTCTTTCTCTTGTAAGATATGTAAAGCAAAGATTACTAGCGAGAAAAGGGGATTATGGAGTAAGGCTAAGAAAAAGATTAATTACGAGCTTATAGTCTTGTTAGCCCGTGATAAAACCCCGGTTTTATTAAATAGTTGATACAAGTTACAGTGTTTGTCGTCGTCGTGTTAGATTAAGCACAGCCCCCACTTTAGTGATTTTTGCTCTGGATCGCTGCAAATTCACAAGTCTAAGATAAGTCATGCGGAGTCACATGGGTAACTCGTACGCAGCCCCTCCGCATTGAGTTTTCTGAGCATGCTCAAAGCGTCAGGAAGGTATCGCGAAAAAGTAAGAAAGATGGTCGACTTTAATATTTTGCACAATTTTCACTGGGTAGAGAAGGTGGTTCGGTGGTATAGTGGTTAACACCGTGCCCTCGCACCTCCAGGGTCAAGGGTTCGAATTTTACTATTCCTTCAACAAGTTAACACAGGTCTCAGTGTGTGTGTGTGTGTGTGTGTGTGTGTTTATGCTCCAGATGAAATACCCCATCAGATATTGCATTTTTATACCTCAAACTGTCTTTATTTCACTCCTCCTGCAAGCGCAGCGTTTTAGTGTCTACACAACAATGAGGTCCCCGTGAAAAATTCAAGTGTTAAAGACGATTTTGTGATAGTGGCATATTATACGTACTTGTTACTCATGCTTACAATTACACTTGCTGCCGTTACATCTTTAAAATTAAGAAAAGCATCTCATTTCTGTAACAGAAAGAAAGACACACACGCACTATGAAAGATACCCGATTACTGCGGATGCAGCCGGCACGCTGGAATGATCTCTTCATTTCGGTTGTAAATGGATGATTTAGTCGCGTGTCAGGTTGAATAAACGGATGAGGCAGGAGATCAGACTCCTCATCTTGGAGAGAGCGACGAGTCCGATGTGATCCATCGGTCCGTCGGTCCCTGCCTCTTCTGGAGCTCCGTTGTGTTTCCTTGTCTCTCCTGACCCTGAGCCACGACCCAGAGCCGGAGAGCGGGAGCACCGAGGGCCACATTCACACCGATCACGCGTAATGGTGTTTTACTGCATCATAAAATGAATGTTTTCCCTCAGTCAGCTGTTTTGTGGAATGTAGTGTGTGTGTGTGTGTGTGTGTGTGTGTGTGAGGGCAGGAGACGGTCGGTGTGCAGGAACAGGACGTTCCACAACATTAAACGTAGCTGTAAAAAGAGCAACGCGTCATCATTTAATAACTTTAATGCGTAAAAAAAAAAGAAAACGAAGTCATCTGAGCCATGAGGAGATACGATGAGTTGTAACTCTCAGCCGTTTTCACCGCTCGCGTCCCGCTCGTGTCCGCGTTCAGCCAGGTGACCAATCAGGTGACTTTTGGGTTTTTTCACGTTTAGATTGGACTATTTCGGGAATGGAACAGAAAACAGCCGAGCACGCACCTGCATCTTTTACTTTGAACGAAAAAGCACCTTTTTTGTGCTGTCGCTCCTGGTTCACGTCATGCACTCCTGTGGAAGTTTGGAGAACACCCCGAGTTCCCCTGGGATTCCTGGAGCTCGAGGAAGAGCCTGCGTAAGTGTTTGAATCGCTCGAACCTCAGACAGTTCCTCGACCTCAGCTACATCTTTTCCCCTTTTAACACGAAGGCAAATTTGCATGATTAACAGGTGGATGAAAGCAAGGTCTTTCTTTCGTTCTGTCTGTCTCTCATTCTCAGCATCTCACATTTCAATGAACCCATCTGTACGAGTCTCTCTGGCGTTCTGCGAGCGCGTCGCCGTCCGCGCCAGAAACCTGACTAGACACGAGCGAGATACGCCGTTCTCATCAGAGGAGCGCGGGAAAAGCCTGCTCGGATTACACGCCGCGCGCCTCTCCCGCTCTCCCTCCGCCGCCCGGGCCGTGTCATTTCAAAAGATTTCGAATTAGCGACGTCTCCCGGCTTTGTTCCGCACGTGTGACGAGAAGTAGGTTAATGATGTAGAAACTGAAAATGGATTACCTTTTGTTACAAGTGCAGAATACAGTGCTAGAATATGAGTAGCGTAGCTGAGAGGATCATTCATGTGGTGCGCTTGTGAATACATCTCTGCGGTTCTGGAACATTCTCTGACTCATCTCAAGCATCCGCTGCAAAACGATGACTCAGAGCAGGAGACCAGCATTTCAGATCTCTCTTTGATTCTGCATTCTCTCCATGCCTGTGTGTGTGTGTGTGTGTGTGTGTATATGAGAGTGATTAAGGGGGGGGTGGGTGAGAGACTTTGTCTGTATGTCTACAGATTTCCATCAACATCTTTGAAAGATCTTGGAAATAACGTGTCCCTGGACATGACTTTTTGTTTTTTGGAAGCCCTTCTGATGCGTTTCGATTTCTTTCCATGAGCACAATTTGTTGTTTTTTTTCAAATATTAGTCGAGCCCGCAGGGTGATCACCTTTACCTCACTGTGTGTGTGTGTGTGTGCTTTTTCCATGCATGCTCGTGCGTTTATGAGTGGGCTCATTCCTGCATCAGCTCAGTGTGGGTGTGGTGGTGTGTTCATGTGTTTGTGTGTGTGTGTGTGTGTGTACTGAGTTTATGAGCTGCTTTGAACAAGAGCTGTGGTCCTAATGACTCCAGAGACCCTGCGTTCCACATGCTCCATGCACTCTATCGCTTAGCCTTAGGGAATCTTTCCACTCCCTACACCCTAATCCCTAATACCCACACTCCTCCACTATTAATCCTTTATCCCATGTAAACAATAGGAATGTGTGTAGATACAGTATAGAAGTCAAAGTCAAATCAGGAACAAATATTGCATCAATGCAATAAATAATGTTTAGATTTTAATTCCTGTTTTTTATTATTTAATACAAATTACACACATATTTTTCTGGAATTTAGTAAAAGTGTAGTATCATGTTTAAATACTACATTGAATATAATTGAATGTACATGTAATAATTTAAATTAATACATGTTATAGTACATAATTGATATGTGTGTATATGTGTTTTTATTATACAGGTGTATTATTAACAATATAAACATGATACTATACTTAAATTAATTAAATTAATAAAATCAATTAAAGAACGATATGTGTTAATGCATTTTTAATTATCATTTTTATATGTGTTAATGCAATGATTTTATAGTAATGTATACATATAAATAATCTATAAATAATATATATTATAATTACAATATATATATAAATAATAAACACATCTTTCTTTAATTGAATTTTATATATGTGTATGTATAAGCTATGTAAATTAATTATAGGTACATTAATTATAAGCTAAAAATATGTACAGAAATATGAGGAATGTTCAACTTAAAGTAAGTCTCTTGTTTCTTGTTTTAATTAATTTTTATTTTTGCGATATATATTTAAATTCCTTCTTTAAATTAAGTTTAATAAAAATAATAAATAATAAAATAATAATTTTAATATAT
>JAOVVA010000026.1:3222556-3233109 GCA_028565275.1 Leiocassis micropogon
GGGGGGGGGGGGGGGGGGGGGGGGGGGAGAAGGAAGCAAAAAGAGAGGGAGAATGAGTCTTTCTCACACACACACACACACACACACACAGTAAGCAGCTGTGAGACAGGAAGGACGCGTTCCTTCGCTAAAACAAAAGCAGTACCAGCGTGTTCCTCAGAGTGCGACCCCTCGTGAGGTCTCCGGAGACACCGAGGAAGTCCTTATTTTGGCAACGCTGAGGTTGTGACCTCTCTCCGTCTGTACCGCCACGGTAAATCTACAGTCTGGAGGGATTATTTATTACACTCTGATTTAATCCACACAGCCACCACCGGGGCAGTGTGACACTGTGTGTGTGTGTGTGTGTGTGTGTGTGTGTGTGTTGTGAACACTTCATTAAAAGGGAAATCACACTCCTGAGAGAATTGTAGCATGTGGTGCTGGAACATAAGACATGTTACTTGTTTGACCAATCAGAACTGAGAATATTAGCCAATAAATAAATTTGAACATCAGCACCGCAGAGACCCTGATCTGGTTCCACGGTTGATCCGAGTTTATTATTACCGTATCATTATATCAACAATATAATATCAGTGGCTCAGTGGTTGGTTTCTCACCTGCCATGCGGAAGACCTGGGTTCGAGTCCCACCCGATGCCCAGACCCCAGCCACTGGATGCAGTGTCGGTCCGTTGGCCAGATAAAATGAGAGGGAGGTTGCGTCAGGAAGGGCATCCTGCATAAAACCTGTACCAAGTTGCCAACCTGCGGCGACCCCTTGACGGGAGCAGATTAACAACATGTAGTATAATGTACTATAGTAAATATATATCCATGGCATACTATAGTATTAGCGTGGTTCCCAATATTTGCCATTATGTTCACCAAAATACAGTGGCATACACCATAGTACCACCACGGTACCCACTGAAGTGCCATAGCACCTACCCTGGCACTCTAAGTCCTGTGGTAACGTCTGAAGTATCACAGTCATACTATAGTATTCACTGTAGTTTACCGTAGTACACTATAGTACATACCATAGTAAGATTTTTATTGTCCTTACAGCTTTTTTTTGCAGAGTTAAAAGTTTCATTTGTTCTTCAGATTTTATATTAGAAGGGTAGTTGATTAAAAGTTACACTTACCGTATGGTAATAATCATCTTGGATCAACCATGGAACCAGATCAGGACCCCAATCCTAATCAGTGGTATACCCCGCTGTGTGCCCCGCGTCCCCTGGGATAGATAGGCCTGAAGCCTATTCCAGGGGACGCGGAGCACACAGCGGGGTACAGCCGGGCTAGCGTGCCAATCTATCGCAGGGCACAAACACTCACACTTTACGGGCAAATTGGGAACGCCAATCAGCCTAAACTGCATGTCTTTGGACTGTGGAAGGAAACTGAAATACCTGAAGGAAACTCACCAAGCACGGCGAGATCATGCAAACTCCACGCACACAGACCCCGAGGCGGGAATCGAACCCGGACCCTGGAGGTGCAAGGCGACAGTGCTAACCACTACATCATCACATGATTTGTAAATCAGTAGCCTGGGAGTTGATCCAGATTTGGTATTGGATTCATCCTGATCTCATAATAAAGAGGTCAGTGTGATCAGATAACATTGTATGAAAAAGTCTGAACGTAAACTGAGCCTCAGCTCAACTAAATTTAAACCTTTATACCATTCGATCCATTCTTTATCATCCAAACTCCAAATGGAGGTGTAAGGCAACACTAAGCCACCGTATATATTTTCTTTTCCATATTAATCCAAACTCTTATGAACTTTCCTGATGAAGGAAGTGCCATGGTTTCTTACTATAACTGTTATAATAAAATAAAAAAAGTGCACAATTCAATAAGAAGAAAAATGGTGTTTACATCTATATAGCATTTCACTTGCAGTATCGATGAGTTATAGTCAGTTTGCTATAACTATTGACGGCGGTACCAGAGCTGTAAGCTAAACGGATGTTGCTCTTATCTTATACGATAGACGTAAAACTCTTATGAGACTAAAAGAAAATGTCGACTCGATATAATTCATATGCAGTTTCATATTGATTCCAGTAAACGCTGCTCGCTTTCAATAACACCTGTACAGTACAATTAATGCAGTACACTTCTCAACATTATGGGATGAATTTTGTGGCGTCGACTCGTGTCCCGTTCGTCTTTAAAGCGCATTCGGAAACGAGACATGCTTTATTGTGTCTGGATTTGAAGTCTAGTCAGGTTAGTCAGCAGATTTCATGTCTCCGACATCTCCCAGTTTGTGTGTATGTGTGTGTGTGTGTATGCGCACACATTTAACATCGTTGTCATGCGTGGTGCTTCGGACTCGTTAGTATTCATGACATGCAGGAATTCGCCCGAGCGCATTTGCATCTATTAGACGTCTCTGCTATAGAGGGTTGAAAGGGTGATGTAGGAGAATGGAGGAGTGCACGGGTAGCAAGGGTAAAAGTATGTAGAGTGCCCGGGAGGGGCGAGATGATTGTGAGCGATCTGTGTGTGTGTGTGTGTGAGAGACCTGAGGGTCGAATGCGTTCCATGACCAGAGTGGGATTCCTGCTTGTTTTGTTTTTTGTGTGAGATCATTTTAGATTATTTCCTACTATGATTTGACCACTTAGGGGGAAATAAAAAAACGACAGAGTGATGACAGACCAAGAGAGAGAAGAAGAGAGAGCGAGCAGGTCTAGATTAGAATAAATGACCCAAATCTGTCACGCTGATGTATGGGGGTCTTTGTGTACGTATAGTACGCGCTGTTTAAAGAGAACGCCGCTCCATATGTCAAAGTCCTTCTGTTAATGAGCCTCGCTTCCTTAATTTCCCCCACTTTCCTTCAGTAATCGTCTTTCATTTCCTCATTCTCTCTCTCCATCTCTCTCTCTCTCCCCCATAGCGATCTGTGGCTGCCTTTGTCTCTCTCGTGTCTCTCAATCCTTCTTTCCTGTTTTATCCCTTCTCTAGACCTTCGTTCCGCATCTCTTATCTCAGTCGGTGCATCTGGATAGGAAAGGTGGAATGTGTGTGTGTGTGTGTGTGTGTGTGTGTGTGTGTGTATATATGTTTTATAGTGTGTATGTGTGTGTCACAGATGGTGCAGGCTCCATAGTGATGTGCTGATGTGGGCTGCAGCTGCTGATGTCAGCTGAAAGCAGATCCAGCATGTGCTCAGCACTTCTGCTCACCGACAAAGAGAGATCGGATAAAATATATATTTAAAAAAAAAAAAGACAGACAGAAAAGAGAAAGAGAGAGACGTGCACTTTAAATGAAATTGAATTTATCTAGATTTTTCCATCTCCATTTCCATCCTTGTTTTTCTAGCACCATCGCATGGTGATGTGCATCCAGTCGGAGGCTCTTCCCTGCCCCCTTTCTACACTCATGCATGCACACACACACACACTTCCATCCCCCACCAGAGATTACGAGTCAGCAGCTTCCTCTCAACAATGACTGATCACTCCTGCTGCTTTCTCCCTGTCTGCATCTCTCTCTCTCTCTCTCTCTCTCTCTGTCCCTCTGCCAGCTCCTACAGTTACCTACCAGAAGCCAGACAGCCCTGCCCGTCTCGCTGCTCTTTATTGCCCATGATATGTGCTTAAGCCTTATAATTGTCATGTACATCGGAAAATCCTCCGGCACGCCGCCGCCGCCACGCTGCAATCTCTAATTTCAGGAGTGAATTTACAAACAGGACTGAATGTACTATTAAAGTCCTTCCATAATGACATCATCCCAACCCACTCTGTTTCCCTCCCTCAGACACCCACACACACACACACACACACACACACACACACACATATTTCTTGCACTCCACTGTTCAGCTTCGCATCACATATCTGCTTTTGAAAACAGATCTGTCTTCATCAGATAACATCGCACACACATGTGCAAGGCGTAGAACACGTGTGTTAAATGGAATCACGTGGAGATGTTCAAGATTCAAGATAACAGCGTTGGAAAGTATGTTATCGATGCGAGCACTTGTAGTATTACAGCGAGGTAGTTAGTTAAGGGATTGATCGCGTTTGAAACAAGTTAGTTCTTGTTACCGCTTATGTTATAGCAGCGATAAATGTTCTTAAATAAAATCTAGACAGAAAAAGGCGGCTCAGTGGTTAGCACTGTCGCCTTGCACCTACAGGGTCCAGGTTTGGTTCCCGCCTCGGGGTCTGTGTGTATGGAGTTTGCATGTTCTCCCCGTGCTTGGTTGGGTTTCCTTCGGGTACTTCGGTTTCCTCCCACTGTCCAAAAACATGCAGATTAGGCTAATTTCCGTTCCTAAAGTATCCGTAGAGTGTGAACGTGTGTGCCCTGTGATGGATTAACACACTGTCCAAGGTGCACCTCTGCCCGATGCCCCAGATCTCCTGAGATAGACCCTGTATACAAGATAAAGCGATGGGATCTAAACAGAAGAAAAACATTTAACTCATGCAAAGCAGTGATAGCTGAATGACTTTTCTGTTTTAATACAGAAAAGTTAATCTCAGCATTAGAGCCGTGCAACTGTCGATGATGCCATTGTTGGTCGATTCGATTCATTGGTTCAAAATCAATTCACATTGTCTAAATTAAATAAGTGAACTTACTACCGTCAAATTGTGTAAACTTGATGACGATTTTGCAGAAAAGACGACCCGCTTGCATGTTGCGCAAAATACCCGCAAAGCTCCACACACCTTCTATGGGCGGTCGGTGCAATTATCGCCACCTATTGGACTGGAGAGTGACGCACAAGATCTGCAGGAATAAAAAGAGATTATCGATTTCTATGAGTTTTAGAAATCAAAAAATATAATAATTTCATTTTAGTAGTTTTTAATACTTCAAGATCTGTATGAAATATAGCTGCTTGAAACTAATCAGGCGATAAATTTTGTGCTATTGAATCAAATTGAAAATCGCAATCTCTACTTACCATGTTGTACACTTTTCCTTCTAAATTATCAACACATTTAATCAGCTATAATTATAATTAAGTGACAGCGGTAGCACAGAGGGTAAATGCAGTTACTGAGTTACTGAGTTTGCATGTTCTCCCCATGCTTGGTAGGTTTCCTCCGGGTAATCCGGTTTCCTCCCACAGTCCAAAAACATTGGCTAAGATTTGGCTAATGGGCATTCCCAAATTGCCCGTAGTGTGTAAATGAGTGAGTCCCCTGCGATGGATTGGCCTCCAGTCCAGCGAGTACCCCACCTCATGAACAAGTCCTCCTAGGAGAGGCTCCAGGCGCCCCGTGACCCTGTACATGGGATAAAGCACTATAGATGACGAGTGAGTGAGTTTGTGATCGAAATCACAATATGTGTCAAAATAATAATTTTTTTTTTTATTAACTTTTTATCCAACCCTAAATGAGGTGTGTTGCCAATATTCACTTTCCAATTTTAAGGCTGTACATTGGTGCTATTTCTTATAGAGGGGTATAAAATGTATAACCTCCATAACTGGTAGCAGGTGTCAGTTTAGCTTAATATTTAGTCACTATTATGAATTAATTAGTAACAAAAGCCAAACTGCTATAAAAGTCATGTAGATATAGTGAGGAATTTATGGTCTGACCGATATTAAAGGACCTAAAAGGTTTATTTGGGCTTTTCTTACTGAGCATTTCGGAGCAGAATTTGTTTCTTATAGCATCCCCACAGCATCTGGTTTGCCCCGAGTGTGTGTCCTGTCCTGGTGTAAGTCATGTTTAGACACATATCTCTGCAAATGATTCACCAGGTTCAGGCATTCTCTTCGGCCTACATCTGGCCTTGTACTCCATCCAAATTTGCATCTTTTTCCACATGGAAAAATTCACACAAGGCAACTGGTGCAGTTCATGGGGCTTAATCTTTCCAGATTCAGGCTCTTCATCCAGAGTATGCTTGTAGTGTTCAGGGAGCTTTCCCATGCACCGCTATCTGTGCAAACAATAGATCTAAACAGTGAATGAAGACGGCTTTCTCCAGCACTATTCGGAACAAAGTGTTTCTCCAGTGCTCTTGAGAGTCTGCACCGAGATAAGTCACGTTGCCAGATTTTATGTCACCCCGGCAGAAAAAAGGGACCGCTTTGTACATGGAAACAATACTGGCCCAGATCAAAGTTGAGTCATTGCAATACTCTGTGGAGTAGAGAACACCTAGTAGTGTGTGTGTGTGTGTGTGTGTGTGTGTGTGTGTGTGTGTGTGTGTGTGTGTGTGTGTGTGTGTGGCTCACAGGAATAACCCTTGGGCCAAAACATGACTCACAACTCAGACAGACAGAGCCAATGTCAACTTTATTGTCATATAAATTGTACACATTTTTAAGTTTTAGTATAATTCAGTTTACTTATTTTATAAATTGTACCCGATGTTATGATGTTACACGAGATGTGGACGAGTAAATTAAATTATAAGAATCAATAATTTACCTTCAAAAGAAGCAACAGGAAGGAAAAAGGTGGAGAGCAAAATCTAGAGACAAAGGGACAACTGCTTTTGTGAAGCCTGAGTCTTAACCCAGCTTCTCATTAGTTCTATACATAGACAGGTACATTGTACTGTAAGGCAGCAGACTCCGCTATTTACACTGGTTCAAAGGTGTAGGCTTCAATCTCTGTCCTTTCCTGCCTTCTGTTTATCCATCTTTCATGCCCAATGCATTTGGGCTGACAGTGCCCAGACAGTCCCATATGGTCCTGTGCTCCTTGCACTGTCATACCACCAAGTCTAGGCAGGGGGCACCATCTGTTCAGCCAGTCTGAGGATGAAAAAGGCCAGCCCAGGACAGAAAATAGTCAGTCTGGGACAAGAGGTGGAATTTGGTTTATTGTTACCTGCTGGTCTGATGCTGCTATTTTTGGCCGTTTTTTTATACTTTAGAACATTCATTGCTGACCCAACGTAAGATGACATTTTTGGTTATGGTCATTAGAGCTGTCAGTTTGCCTCGGCACACTCCAAGTGCCTAGAACAATGGCATTGCTGATGGTATCGTTAACATTTTCCACTGTGTTTTGTGTGTATGTGTGCAGGTCACTGCCAGGGGCTTTGCTCCATTGTTGCAGTTTGCCTACACAGCCAAGTTGCTGCTCAGCCGTGACAACATCCAGGAAGTGATACGCTGTGCCGACTTCCTGCGCATGCACAACCTGGAGGACTCCTGTTTCCGTTTCCTGGAGGCACAGCTGCGGAGTGAGGAAGATGGGGCACCGCCCTGCCCAAAGGTGGCACCAGAGAGCAACCATTCAGAAGATGAGAACATGCAAGCTGAGGCATCGCCCATGACAACGAATGCACCAGCAACTTGGGCCGCTTCTCCACGCTCTCGCCGCCATCCAGATGCCCTCAATGCTCTGCGGCGGCCAGGCCACGAGCGCCTGGTACCCAACGCTGACTTCCCAGATGGCCAGTTGGACTCAGATCAGCAGGTCTCCTCGGATTTGCCACGATGCCCCAAATACAGGAAGTACCAGCAGGCTTGTAGTAAGCACAACACCAACGAGAGCTCCTCACATACCAGTAGTACCTCAGGTTTCCCAAGCACATTGCTCAGCGGGCCAGCTGTGACTCACATCAAGCAGGAGCCACAGGAGGGCGAGGACGAGCCCATCACACTGGGTCTGTCAGACGATGAGGATGACGACAGGGACAAGGACAATGGCACGACCGACATGGAGTTGGATGGTAATGGACTGCATGGTCTCTTGAAGCGCGGCATCTCGGATTTATCCAACACTTCCCAGCAGCTTAACGCCAGCAGACTGGCCTGTGCCCAGGTCAAAGAAAGCACTCAGGGAGAGCACAAAAAGGACTACCGGCCTTCACAGGTGCCTGTGGCCTTCCCCAAAGATGCTGACAACTTCTCCACGGGACTGTCTCTGAGGCCGGCATCATGTGATGGTGTGTGTAAACAGGAAGGAGAGATAGACCGGCGCAGTGTCATCTTTTCATCAGGAGCCTGTGAGCAGCTGCCCACACCTGCCCATTCCTATCCAGGCAGCAACTCCCATGACAAGGAGCTGGCTGACCACCTACCCAAAGGACTGTGCTTTGGTGGCAGCCAGTCACTGCCGAGCTCACAAAGTTTTTCTTCCGGTGCTGCTTCCGGCGAAGTGCCGACACTCCTCTGCCGCCAAAGGCCCAACACCAGCTGCCCTGTGCCCATAAAGGTGTGCCCACGCTCACCGCCCTCCGAGACACGCACCCGCACCTCCAGCTCCTGCTCGTCATATTCCTATGCCGAGGATGGCAGCGGTGGCTCTCCCTGCAGCCTGCCACAGTTCGAGTTCTCCTCATCACCCTGCTCCAACATGACTCGTTGCATGCCAACTGACCCTCCAGATCTGGGCCCTGGTACTGACGGGCTGTTTGGCCCAGCAAGGCCAAAAATCAAATGCGAGCAGGCGTACGGAACCAACTCAAGCGACGAGTCTGGATCCATTTCTGAAGGAGACAGCGAGTTTTGCCATGTTCAGGAGCAAGGAACAGAAGTAAGTGATCTGTCTACTACTGATTTAATCTGCCAGGCAGACTGTGGGAGCAGCAAGCGGCTCGCTGCTTAGATTATGGTTTTGCAAAGGTCACTGTTGTTCTGTTTATCATTTCTGTTTCCCTCCTGCTGAGCAGATGATTTACCAATGTCCAGCGCAGTAATTTACGATGTGGCAATGAACACAACAATGATAAGTGTGTCTGTAAGAGATCCTGGTGAAGACGTGATTTACAGTGGTATTGTGAGCGCCTAGATATTTATCTGCAGTCTGTGAGGCAGGTCATGTGCGCTGTAAAAGCCTGACCATGTGATGGAGTCAAGCGTAGGCTGAATGAAGCTTCTCGCGTGTTAGAAACTAGTAGGAGGGCGGCTTCTCAACAAGTGCTCCGATTGGTCGAGACGCCATCTTTTATCCTGAGAGCCTGGGTATGTCGGATAGAAGATAGATCTGTGATATTTTTCATAGCTTGTTACTGAAAGGTCTTAAACTGGCGTGTCCTTTGTCCATACACTCATACACCAGTCTCTGCCAAGTCACCATTAATCTGGAGATTATAGGATTGTTCATGTGTATGTGTGCATGTGTGTGTTATGGATATGTGGGTAGCACCTTTGTTTCTTTTGGGACTTGTCAAACATGGCATTGGCACTTTGCATGCTCCCTAGTTCAATCCTGAGCTCATGTTAATATCTGCGTGGAGTTTCTCCAGGTGGTTTAATTATGCACAATCACATCTAATTGAACGAAGGTGTGAATGCATGCGTGGGTGTGACAAAAATACCCCCACAAGGACGCGAAAACGTTTCAGATTTGAACATGTGTCGGTTTACGGCTGCAGGTTTTATTTTAAAAGTAATGTATGCTTAGTTTTTGTGTGTAATGTACCGATAATTAGGTCCTCCTAAGGCTATGTGTGTGTTGCGGTATATTAAACATGCCATGTTTTTTTTCCCTGACTGATGCCAATCACACACACAGCTGACTCACTATAAATGATAATAGTGGTGCTTGCTAGTATTAGTGAGGATGACAGCAGCAGCCTCTCTCTCTCTCTCTCTCCTTCTGTTTTACTTTCTTTCTCTCCTCCTGCTCCCTATTTTTGTCTCTCCCTCTCCCTCCTTTTTTTCTCTCTCACTCGCTTTGCTGACACAGATGGATGACAAACCAATCCTCTCATTTTGCAGTAATCCACCTGACCAGACACACGCACACACTAGCTCAACCCTGCTAAGACCTCTAACTACATCCATCCACACACACTCATCATCTAAGTCATATAGTTTCTTTTCATTTATTTATCAGTTCATCTAAATTCTCTCATTGTGCCTTGCTGAAGAACAGACGCTTTGGGTCAGGATTAAACCTGATCGATCAAAGCGTTACGCAGACGATTGATTATAGAAACGAGACACAAGACAGATGAGTCTGTTCTGTTAAGGAAAGGATGAATTCCTGCAGTCTGAATGAAGAGGGGTTTGTGAATAAGAGATGAAAAGGAGGAGAAGAAAAGGAGAAAGAGGGAGAGAGAGAGAGCTTTCACATGATCGGACCTCGTGTAATCGTACGCGTAGCAGGGGGCTGGGCGGAAAAGCAGCTGGCACGTTGCCACGGCAACGGGCGCCCGTTAGAAATGAGGCAGCTCGTTTTTTTTGTCAGGGTGACTCACACACTCACACACACACACACACACACACACACACACACACACACACTGGGGTGATGACCAGAGCAATAGTGCATTAACACCACTGAAGGAGAAGACATGAACCTGGAAGTAATGTGTAGGTATTAGGCTTCATATTTTTATAAGTTTGTACCAGTTCTATCTATCTATCTATATATCTATCTATCTATCTATCTATCTATCTATCTACTGTACACACACAGAGTCAGACAAAAAAATGTTTCTTTCTATAAGAAAAACATATCAATATTTTAATACTACATTTATTGATATATGTTATATATTAATATATACATATAATAATATTATTAATATAATATACATCATACTATTTTCTTTTCCTGAAGTGTGTATACATTCTTTTGTCTGACTCTGTGTGTGTAT
>JAOVVA010000026.1:3242182-3271882 GCA_028565275.1 Leiocassis micropogon
CGCAGCTGTTTAGTCCCAATCCCGTCACATTGCGTGTGTATGGAAATGCTCTTACTCTTACTCACTATTTAACATAGCCCTGTTTTTTACTGTCGATTGTTTAACAATGCAAATTCACCAGTTGTTTAACCCTCCCGTTACCTTCAAATTTACTAACATCTTTTATCCTTGGGGTCAATTTGACCCCAGCAATTTCAACCTCCAGAAAATGATCCTAATTAAAATCGTTACCCAAGTTTATGTATAAAAGTCACAGGATATGAAGCAAAAAAAATATTTCAGTCATTAATTTTGAGACTTTAAACATTGAATGCGGTCAAAATGGCCTAAAGATAAAAGGAGGGTTAAGTGATCCCTGATCGTGAAGCTGACAGCTGAGCATTGAAATTTCAGGATCTCCCTAGTTGTTTTCTTTGCTTGATGAAGACAAATAATTAGAACCTTCTGAAACACAATTTCTTAAATTGGCCTCACGTTTATTCATCAAAAATAAAAATAAATATGTATTCCGAGCTTAATGAGAAGTCTTTGGCGCAGTCATGCCAACACAAAGTGTTTAATCATCCCTGTTTAATACTAATAGCTAATGCTGAGCGTCAGTAGTGATTCTGATGGAATGAGCTATCAAGATTGGCTCTGACTTACAGCTGCTATGAATATATTTGACATAAAGCATGAACAAGTTGCCTAAAGCCATTTATTTTATAGTTTAAAGCTCACAGCAGTAGATATTTTTAACGAAAATGAGTGAACTCATTATTATGAAGTCCAATTTGACAATAACTAATATGTTTTGATTGACCAGTGGACTCTGATTGACGGGACTTTGCTGTACTGTACTGTGCTCTACACCCACTTGATCATGGGGTCTCCTGTTAGTTTTTTTTGTTCTTGGTGCCCTCTTCGACCATTTAGCACTTCCTCAAAGGTAGATTTCACTTTCAGTACCCTAAAAATCTGAAATTGAAGCACTTAACATACGCACTTAAAAGTGCTCCTCATCCTCATCCTTAATAAAAAACAAAGTCCATATCCAGGAACTCAAAATTGGAAAGGGGAAAAAAAAAAACTAAACTAAATACACTGCAAGACAAGAGAGTGTCTAATTCATATTACTGATTATTTGAAAGTCTAATAAGCTAAATTTGAGCTCTGATTCAAATCAGGAGAAGAAAGAAATAGTATAATTTTTTTTTTCTCACTTTTGCTGGGATTTTTCATCCCTTTAAAATCATTCTATATTTGCCCTGAGTGTATATTTGTTAGAGATTTATATCCGTGATAGGATTTGCATGCTGCCTGTATATTTTCTAGTTCGTCTAGTCATCGGGGTGTTTCAAAAACCTAAATCCTGAAGGAATGCAATTATTTCTCATCAGCTTTTCATTGGTTGACTTTTACATCATAAAATAATATTAATGTTAATGATAATAATTTTTTCTGATACTTGGCTGGAATCTTAAACGTAACGCAGTTTCCTAAATCCAGCACTTTCTCATGATGATTTGGATAAGCTTCTAAAAACTTACGCTGTTACGTAAGTTGCCATGGATTCATTTTTCTTTTTAATCTTGTATATTTAGTAATAATAATGATAATAATAACAACTCTCTGACCCATGTGATATATTGTTATAGGTCATAATTTTTCAGCCAAGGAGGTTCTAGGACTCGTTTTTTGTGATTTTTGTGTGTTTAAAAAGATTCTTGGTAACATTTTTCCCCTGACACACGTACACACACGTAGACACACACACACACACACATTAATACTGAATGGAGTGCTCTGTTGTAGCAGTTTAGACCTTAGAGACTTGTCGTGATTGCTAGTTTAGTGTGCTCTTGCTTTTTTTTTTTTTTTAAAAACTTATTTTCCTCTTATGTACAAAATTTTTTCAGCTTTGCTCCCTCGCTCCTTCTTTCTCTCAATTATTGACAGTATTTCGAAATTCTAATCAGGTACAAAACTAAAGAACTAAACTTTAAAAAAAAAAAAAAAAGAGGTCAGAATGGACGTTTGTGCGCACATATGCAAATTCTTCCCTATAAACGAGCTTCGTTGTCACGCTACTTGTCGTAGAATCGCGTGGAAAGCATGGCGCTCCACTAGATAAGCACATTGTGTCATTATGTCGACTTTGTTGTTTTAAGGAAAAATACGGAACGTTTCCAGATTGAGATAGAATTACACTTTATAACACAAATTGTTGCGTTGTTCCCGGATCGTAGGTGGTATTTATTAATTGCTTTTGTTGTAAAAGTATAGAAGATGACCATTATTCCCTTCACACTTTGCTTTTGTGACCTGCATAATGAAATTTTATTCAATTCAATTCAAATTTATTTTATTTTCTATAGCGCTTTTAACAATTGACATTGTCGCAAAGCAGATTTATTTAAGTTTATATAAACTATTTCTGTGTAGAAACTGACAAACTTGCACATTTTTATTGGATCTGAATTACATGATTTACATGTATTTATACTAAATGGTTAAAAAAAATTAAGAAATGTTTAGAAGTGAGTAGTTTTTCAAGATATGCGACTCTAATGTAGATATCTTTCGTTTATCAGCCCCAAATATATTCTCTTATCATTAGCTTATACGTTCTATATATATACATACATATATATATATATATATATATATATATGCTCCATGGTGGTGTTCAAAGTCCACTACGCCAAAATATTTTTTATCTTTTTTGCTTTCGCTCTTGTCTTGATATATTGGCCACAATAAGTCCTCGAGTAAAAGTCAAAGTCATCCATTTACATGTGTGCTTGAGAAAAATTACTCTGCTTCAAATTTTTTTAAAATACTGAGCTTGGTGTACAACATGAGCAGGTGGCAATCGTCCCACTTCAAATGCTACAGACCGCTGTTGTTATGTAATGCATTAATGTAGTGAAGCGGAAAGTACAGATATTTTCTGTAGCATGTAGTGGAGGAAAAGTTAAACCTATCTTGAAGCTGTAAGCATCAGGATCTCCAGATGCATTCTACCATGTACGCGGATGTGGAAGGTAACTAAGTACATTCACTTTGTCACTTCGCTACTGTACTGATGTTTGTATATGCAATTTACTTGAGTAGTTTTATTAGAGGATATGTTTAACTTCCCTACAACCTACAGTAAATATCTGTACTTTCTGCTTCACTGCATTGATGCGTTACATAACACAAGCGATAGGTCTATTTGCTCACTAAACTAAAGACTTCAATCACTATTAAGGGTGTACAGTATGTTAATATGGAAAATTCTTCATGAAAATTCTGGAATGTTTTTAAAAAAATAGGTAATTTAAAAATCTCATTGCGCAGCTCACAGAAACAAAGTTTGAAGTGAAAAATAGTTTGTGAAATAACACAAATAAGAAAAAGTAAGAAAAATGTTGAGCTAGAGTTATTGCATTGCCTGCATCACAATGCTGTTTTTAACACGTCCAGGGCGTCTTGGCTTTGTGGGACATGAAAAACAAATGATCCAGGTTTCTTTTCTGCAGTATATCAGATATGAAGCTTGAAGCTCATTAGCACAGAGGTGTCCATGTTTAGAGTTTAACATGAATCAGAATTAGCCTGGGGAAAAAAAGAGGGGTCATGTTTAGTTTGCACGTTTAAAATTGATCAGCTAGGATTTTCATGTTAGCATCGTTTGACACTTGTGTGTGACATGTTTACAGCGTTTATTTATTCATCTTTGAAATCGAAATTTTGAAGATTATCCTACAATTCTAACCTGAACGAGTGAAATTCAGGATTTTTTAGCGACAAACTTAAATTGGGGTTGCAGGGTTTCATGATCTGTACTGAAGGTTCGGCTCTGACACGCGCACGTGACTAGCTGAAGAGTTCACTCAGGTGTGCTGTTTAAACTTTCAAATGTCCAGGACGAGTGTTTGAAATCTCTGCTTTTTGTCCTTATTAACTTGTACTATAGTTAAGATGCTACAGTAGGTAGCAAGTCGGTATGCTAGCTGACTTAACAACAGGACCCTGATGCTGATGCGTCGCGGATTCCCACGCACGGCGGCGTGTTTAAAAACAGTATTGCAACGCAGGAACTGGGTATCTCGTAGGTCTCTTGGGCAGCACTTGAATGCATGGCATATTTCTGGATTGTGTGTAAACGAATCTTCGCTTTGCCTTAAGAGCCGAGGGTCACTCTGAGGGATCGGCATTCTGACACAGGCACCAGAGCTTCCACGCCTCAACCATAATTACGTCTGTACAGGCTTAACGGATTTGTCTCTGCTTTTCATACATGTCTGGCAGCATGGTGTCTTCACAAGCCTGTTTTTTATTATTATTTTTTTTACATCAACAACCTCACAAATCCAATAAGCTCATCGGGTTTCATCTCTATCGTCTTTCACATGCACGCCGATCAACTTTGGTTTGTCTCGTCAAGGCTGGATCGGCAAAACAGTGACACATTTTGCTCTTGTATCTTGTCTCAGGGTGCGTGCCAATGACTTTTTGTTTTTTATTTCTACACTCGCTTTTTTTCCAATAAAAGGTAATTTCATGCTTGGAAAAGAATTGTCTTCTGATGAAAAAGCTAATGGGTCGTAAATCTCTTGTTGTTGTTGTTGTTGTTGGGATTTTTTTCTCTTCTTCTTATAGTTTCTAAGCTAATAATTGACAAATCAAAAATTGATTTGCACAAAATTTTGAATAAAAAATTGAAGGCTGCGGATTCTCAAAAAAAAGTTCCATTGTTGAACTTTAAAAATTGTCTACTAAGCTTTTAATCTGCAGTTAATAAACTATGGCAATGCAATGTTTGTTTGTTTTTTGCATTAGTATGTAAAAGCTATAAAGGAAGTACAAACTAAGCTTTTGTTTTAATGTTGCTAGGGTTTTCATTTTTGGTTTGTTCTGTGCTGCTTCTTTGAAACATTGACACTGGCTCTCCAAAGCTTTCCTCATCAGCGAAAAAACGAAGAAGGAAGAAAAGAAAAAAAGAGAACGTTTGCCTTTTTATCCGCAATCCGCTCGACTTTATACGTGTTCGTTTATACGTGAAACGAGGCTGAGCTCATTCGAGGAAAAGTAGAAACAGCAAAAATGTTTACAAAGACAAGGTGACACGTTTTTTTACGAGTCAAATCAAACTTGCCATGTATATAGTAATTGTGAGTTGTTTCGATTGGATAGCTAGGTTTTAGTATTTGTTTTTCGTTTTCTTTTTAAAACATTTTTGTATGTTTTTAACCAAAAGAAAAACAAATGTCCTTTGATATAACTATGCGTACTTCTTCGAGATTTTTTTTTTTTTTTTTTTTTTTTTACCCATCTGGGATGTTTCAAAGTAAGACGAATAGAAGTGCACCTCCGACTTTTTTGCCTTAGAACTTGCAGAGGCCATAGTTCACCTTTGACGTGAAAACGTGTGTATGCAGGGGTCTCCGGGCCCCCCCCATCTCTCGACTAGCAGAGCGGACTCTCTCTCTCTCTCACTCTTATCTACCTGTGAAATCCTTCATACCTCTCATAACTGGTCAACGACTGTATCAGCAAACCACATCAGGTGTTTTTCTACATGCTTTTTACACAGATTATTGTATTAGTAGATTTCGGTGCATCTTTTTTTTTTTTTTCCTAACGTAATAGCTCTTGGGCTTGTAGTTTTGTTTGTTCTTCTTTTCCTCTTTGTTTTTTCCCCCCATCCCTTGCTTGCTCTCTATCTCCCGTTTTTTCTAGTTGACTGTTTTGTGTTAATATTGTCGAATTTGGGAATAGCTGTTATAGAGTTTTTACCTTTTTTTTCCATTTCTAAATGCTACATGAACCTAATGAATTTTAATGACGTAACCATTGTAAATACGGTATTGTGCAGAACTCATTTTCATGCATTTCAATTGCTAGTGTTATATAAAATGACAATTTTTTTGTCAAGACACCATTTCTGTTTATGAAATAAAGAAACTTATCATGTTTCTGTCTTTCCTTTTTCATATCCATATAAAATATTGACAGCAAAATACTTTATTTATACAATGATGTTGCAGTATGTATTTGTACACCGATCAGCCATGACAATAAAACCATTTGGGTTCCCCTTGTCCCCATGGGGTGTGGCTCCGCAGGGGGTTCCCCTTGGGTTCCCCTTGTCCCTATGGGGTGTTCCCTGGTGTTTTGCACCATGACGTTGGCAGCAGATCCTTGAGAGCTGTGGGTTGGGACTTATCTACCTGGCGTCTCCCATTGGTAATCAGTCAGATTGGGATCTGGGGAGTTTGAAGAGTCCAAAGCTGCTGACCCATGTGTGGCCAGCTGTGGTGCATTGGTCATAATGGAAAGGCAGCAGTTAAACTCCCAGTGCACCCAAGCTGGCCACGCATCGAACATTGACATTTTTCACCAATTTGTGTTGCACCAACTTGGATCTTCTGTGGGATCGGACTGAACAGGCTTTTGGTCCCCATTGGTGCCCATGATCCTGTCACCAGCTTGATGGTGTATAATTGGTGTATAATCTGTGATATTCAGTTTACTGCCGATGGTCATAACGTTATGGCTGATCAGTGTATATCTCAAGCATTAAAATACATATTTTGAAATGTGGTATTAAATATATACAGACAATGACATCATTAAAATTATTGAAACAACGAAGGATCTGCCTAAAAAGACAGGAAACGCCATTGTGGTTAAACCTATCTTGAAGCTGTAAGCATCAGGATCTCCAGATGCATTCTACCATGTACGCGGATGTGGAAGGTAACTAAGTACATTCACTTTGTCACTTCGCTACTGTACTGATGTTTGTATATGCAATTTACTTGAGTAGTTTTATTAGAGGATATGTTTAACTTTTACTCCCCTACAACCTACAGTAAATATCTGTACTTTCTGCTTCACTGCATTAATGCGTTACATAACACAAGCGATAGGTCTATTTGCTCACTAAACTAAAGACTTTAATCACTATTAAGCGCAAGGTTCACAGAAAGGTCATCTTTGGTTTCCACTTTTAAAATTGATCGGTTAATGTTGCTAGGATTTTCGTGTTAGCAGTGTTTGACACCTGTGTGTGACATATTTACAGCGTTTATTCATTCATTTTTAGCACTGCATCCTAGAATTCGAAATTTTGAAAGAATAACCTACAATTCCAACATGAACGAGTGAAATTCAGAAGTCAGTGAGTATGGGTGAGCCTATGGGTGCCCATGATCCTGTCACCAGTTTGCTGGTGTATAATTGGTAATCCATGGTATTCAGTTTACTTGGCTGTAGTCATAACATTATGGCTGATCAGTGTATATCTCAAGCATTAAAATACATATTTTGTAATGTGGTATTAAATATATACAGACAGTGACATCATTAAAATTATTGAAATAATGTAGGATCTGCCTAAAAAGACAGGAAACTTCATTGTGGTTAATCAGGTTAATGTTAATGGCATATTTATATTAATGGTAAGTTTGAGTACTAAACATAGCTATTACAAGAATCATTTTATGACATTATTATTATATAACTATTATTATACTGTACCATTCTGACTGGGCAGATTAGTGCACTTACCTTAACTGATATGTTACTGTTTTTATAGCAACAACTATAACCACAGGGGACGATGTATTGTGGACTATTGTGGGCATTTATGGAAGGAGTCTCCAGTGTCAGCACTGTCAGACGTTTGGGTTTTTTTTTTCCAACACAAAAAAAGTTTTCAGCTAACTTGTCTTGCCAGTGTTTCAACAAAATTTAATGGAACTACAGATTACATGTAATCCTGTACAAAATACTCTGTGGTATAAGAAGGAACAATCCCTGTCACTTTTTTTTTTTACTGAACTCCACATGACCCAGTGCCAGAAGTAACACCAATAGGAGGAGATAAAGGATACGAGTGTCGCAACTGCACTGATTTAGATCATTGTTATATGCAAAAAAACAGACAAAACTGAATTTGCAGCATCTTCAGCAGACTGCGATAATAGGCATGCGTTTGAACATATATACCGATGTGCAATGGGTGTTCAAGTCAAACCGGGACTTCGCGTCTCATGAGCAGAATCAAATCCGAGTGCATCCTGTTGGTCCTGCTGGTAAGTAACACGTGTCTCCTGTTACCGCATGGTATCATGTCGCACAAATTACGCGATGAAATTTCTCATCAATGAAAGAGTAAAACCAATTCGCATGTACAGAAGACTTCGAGCACAGTACAGTGATGAGACTCACAGCAGAACATTTCAATGGTGCTAACATTTTAAAGAACGTCTGTGGATGACGATCCCAACCGAGAGCACACTGCAGTCATTTTCATGAACGTTTATCTAGTCAAACACCTGATCCTTAAAAAATCAACAGATAACGTGTCACCTACTTGCAGAAGAGACACATCTGTCTGCGGGAACTGTACACAAAACACCGTTCACCAACACCACGTGCACATTACAGGACCTCAGGAGCTGGGAGTTATTGCTACATCCACTATACAGTCCTGACCTCGCTCCAAGCCATTTCCACATGTTTGGGACATTAAGGAGTTCCTGGGAGGCCAGAGTTTCAGATGTGTGTACTAAGAAGTACAGTATACTGAGAAAACTTATGTATCTACCTTGATGGTGTCCAAGCACTAGTGAAACGCTGGGATAAGCGCATTAGTGTAGCAGGGGATTATATAGTGAAATAAAGGTAGTTTTTTATTTTATAAATGTATTCTGTTATTGTGCAGGATCCAAACTCCTAGTTCGACTTGAACGCCTCTCATATGTTCACGAGGCTCGTGTTTCCCAGATATCAATCAACACTGTTGTTCAGACGACAGTTATTGATGACTGGAGCTAATTCAGGATGTTACATGGTTGTCCCAAAAACCTTACAACAGGTCAACACATTGGTGTTAAATGGCATTTTAGATTGGGAGTTAGTATTGGTCAGTTTAAAACATGACCAGTGTGTTGTGATCAAAGAGAGAGAGAGAGAGAGAGAGAGAGAGAGAGAGAGGTCACTGCAGACATTTAAAATTATTTACAAGTGTAAGATGCAAAGAAGGTAAGGCCAAGTGAACAAAGATTAGATAGTAAAGTTGCTCTATATTATAAAAATAATGGTTTAAAAAGGCTTTGTTCTTTTCCTAAGAACATACACATACACATACACATTTAAATGAACTCAGTATAATTAATACTGTCGACCACCAAGATGTACGTAGAATTATTGATTATTTAATTGATTCAAAATTCAATTCAGTCAAAATAAAGGAAGTTAAGGTCTTGGTTAACACATACAGTTGTGGTCTTAAAGCATGATTTGACTGTGCAATATGTTCTGGTTTCAAAAGTTCAATTAATTTGTGTCACAACAAGAAAAAAAAGTGCATCTGTATGTATAAGAATATTTTGATTAGGGAAGCTCTATGCAGTTTGACAAACTGTTTACAAAGAACATAAACCAATAAACTGTATATAATATTTCAGTAGTGGTGCAACATGCCAGTGTGATGTGTGATGACTCAAAATTTTTCGGTTTTCTGAAAAGCTGACTTCACTTTTTCATGATCGAAGACAACTCCAGGATCATGCCCTGAAAGGGAAAAATGTGGAAATATATTATTATTATTATTATTGTTGTTATTATAATACACAGATTAGCCATTAAATTAAACCCCTTAGGAAACACAAGATTCTGTGTAGTGTTGTCGGTATGCAGTGGTTGATATCTACCGAAAGTAGTCCATGGAAAGACAACTAGAAATATGGTCATGGGCAGCTAATGCTCACTGATGCCTGTCTGGTCTAATCTCACAGAAGAGCTACTGTAGCTCAAATTCCTGAAAAACTTAGTGCTAGTTCCAATAGGAAGGTGTCAGAACACCTTTGTTGTGTACGGAGCTGCGTGGCATGGAGATCGGTCAGAGTGCGGATGTTGACTCGTGTCCACTGCCAAAGGCACCAAGCATGGTAAAGAAGGTAGAGAATTAGAAGAAGGTAGCCTCGTCCGATGAAGCATGTTTTTTTTTGTTGTTTTTTTTACAGTATTTGGATGGCTGGTTGTGTGTGCATCATTTACTTGGGAAGAGATGGCACCAGCATCCACTATAGGAGAAAGCCAAGCCAGCCAAGGCTGTTTGGTCATTTTCTGCTGAAAAACCTTGCGATTTGTGTGGATGTTACTGTGACACCTGCCTAAACACAGTTGCTGATAAAGTACAACCCTTCATGGAAACCTTTCAGTGTTTGAGGAACATGACAAACAGGTCAAGGTGTTGACTCTGCCTCTAAATTCCTGGTTCTGTCTTCGTGCTGCTCAGCACATTAGACGAGGGCTATATGTCTGACGTTTCTGTGTCAGTTATTTACAGGTTTGGGTTGCTAGCTCAACACCTGATTGTGTCTGAGCATTTGGGGGTGAAGGACCTTACTTAAGAGGACAGCAGCGGCAACCTGGCAGCATCGGGGCTCAAACCAGGGACCTCCTTGTCAGCAGTCCAACACCTTAACCACAAGCCACCTCCGCCCCATTTGAACAGGTACCCTGTCAGTTACAATTCGATGACAGTAAAGAGCTATAGTAATTTAACTTAGAATTACACTTTAAGAATTAATAAAGTTTTGTTAGATTAACATGGGTTCTTTGGCTGCAGCAATTGATCGGTCATCGGGTAACAACAATGATAGTAGTTGTGGCTGTGAGAAGTATACATACGTTCTTTGCTAAATAAAAAAAAATGTAATAGCTGAAAAATTGCTGAGGTGTAGGATGAATAAGTCATTCTGTATGTACAGGTATAGGACAATAATCAGCTTCAGGTGGTAACAGTAACTCAGCATCAAGCCACATCAAATGAAAATGTTGATTCTTTTCCAATAACAGTATGCCCCTGTTTTATTCCTTTCTTAACTCACTGAAGTACTCTTATTACTCTAAGATATACCTTCTATTCATAATAAAATACATCTCAAAAAGTAGGTTCTTACCATTGACATGCGGCGCCCACTGGTGGGTGGTGGGATCATGGTAGGGCTTTCACTCTGAGTCAGCTGCTGGGTCCCTGACTCTGAGCCACTTTTGGACATTGGGCTCTCCAGTGGAATGGCCAGTCTGCTCTCAGAAAGCCCTCTTGACATGAAGCTAGATTTCCTACCAGTGGAGTAATGTTCTGCTGAATCACTGTCCTCGCTCAGGTCCTTGCAAACACTCACCCGACTTTGCTTGCGTGCAAAATTCTGAATTGATGCTGGGATCTCAATGTTGCTGGCTCTGAGGGAGGCTCGAGGTAGCTGACCGGCACCCTTCAGAGGGCAGGATAACTTGGGTCCAGATTCTTCGCTGCTAGAAGTGTGGCCGCGGTTGTCTAAAGTGGAAAGCCGCTCTGTGGCCCCTACATGACGGATGGCCTGGATCTCAGGCTGACTCGGGATACGCGTCTGTTTTGGCTGCTCAGATATAGGAGCATCACTGGTTGGTGCATTTGAAGACGGCAGAGGGTTGCTTGTGGGCATGTGGAATGGCAAAGCTTCCATCTGTCCATCAGTCACGATCGTGTACGATGTTTGGGTCATATGTGCAAGTTTTTGTGGCAGGCAGTCTGTAAGGACACATGACTGCTGCACCATGGAGTTTTTCTTTGACCTGCAAAGACTCTCTTCATCTCCACCATGCAGATTGCCATATATGCTCTGCTTGATCTTTTTCAATCCCAGGTGAAAGATCTCCATGATGTTTAGGAAAAGGGAAACCCCAGCAATGCCCAGCATAAAGATCATGAAAATATTTTTCTCTGTTGGCCTGGACACAAAACAGTCCACAATGTTCGGGCAGGGATCTTTCTCACACTTGTACAGTGGGGTCAGTCCAATACCGTAAAGGGCATACTGACCCAGGATAAAACCCACTTCCAACACCGACCTGGTCAAAATATGGAATACGTACGTACGCAGGAGGGAACCTCTCAGAGGGGCCTTCCTGACTCGCTTTTGTTCTTCCAGTTTCCTCAATTCCTTCTCAATCCTTTTGTGTTCATCCAAGATGCCCTCCATCCCCTCCAGCTCAACTTTGAGCTGGGCTTTCTTCTTGTGTCTCTCCTTCTCCAGAGTACGCAGCCGGTAAAGAGCATGGCCCATGTAGACCAGAGAAGGTGAGGATACAAAGATGATTTGCAGGACCCAGTACCTGATAAGGGAAATTGGAAAAGCTTGGTCGTAGCAAACATTCTTGCACCCGGGCTGCTCCGTGTTACACACAAACTCACTTTGCTCATCATCCCAGACATCCTCAGCAGCAACTCCAAGCACCAGCATGCGAAAGATAAAGAGGATGGTCAGCCAGATTTTACCCACTATGGTGGAATGGACATGAACTTCTTCCAAGATGCTTCCCAAAAGGTTCCAATCACCCATATTTGGTTTAACATTGCCTAGAATTGTATGAGAGTGCAAAACACACTTCACTTTAAATACAATTTGGGAGAATCCCTATGTAATATGGAAAAAGTTCTATGTTATACCCCAAATGTTTTTGGAGGGTTAAATGCTCCTAGAACTAATAACACCACAAAGCAATCATTAGAAATAGTTTTTATAAAAATGAACAGGACACTTACACCATGTGGATTGTCTTAAAGAAGTCTCAGCACTGATTCGTCATTATGAAGAAGACAACGCTAACTTTGCTTTGTCTTTTCACTTCTTTGGTAAAGCAGGAGAGATCCTCTCTCTGGGCATCACTTCAGTAAATGAATCCCAGACCTATTGCACCCAGTGAATTAATACAAGGTTTCTATTGATCTGTGGATGGCTGGACAACGCCCGCAGGGAAATAGCTGGCACAACTCGGTCATCGACAACATGAAGGGAGGGGTGCTTCCTAGTCCCAATACCATGCACTGTGATAATCTTCCCTATACAATGTATGAAGTATATAAAATGCGATTAAACAAGGATATTTAAGAATAAACTCTAGAGGAAACCTTGCCACGCTGTCTTCCTGTATTTTTCCTGAACCAGCTGTGGACTGCTAAATACTGTAAGTTTATACATCTAAAATTAACCAAACTACAAATTTCACAACTCTACATAATCAGATCCACAAAATTAAATGAAGGATGCTTAACAATAACCGCACAAGTTTCAAACATCTTCTAATCTGCTGTAGTCCAAGACATTTGTATTGGAGCCAAGTTGTATTTTGAGGTGACTTAACCAGAGAACAATTCAGGAACACCATACTTTAACAATCTTTTAGAAATTGACAGCAAGTAGCTGACTGCCACAGAATGAATAAAAGCTTTCAAAATAATGCAGCATACAATTGAAATAAATTAACTTTATTTTAAAAAGTGAAAAACTTTCCTGCATTTTACAATATTTACAGAATATTAATTCAAACGAGAGGTGCATTCAGAACGAAAAAAAAAATGGTATAAATTTGTTAAGGTGATAAAAGCCTTCCAAAAACTTTCCTATTTTTCATATATACAAGACAAACCTGCAGATCTAGAATTAATCTGAGAAGAAAATGACTCGGAACTTAGGATTTAAAACAAAAAAAAGTTCAAATATCACTTTTATAGGGATTATTATGAAATGTCATGATTAACTAAACATATATTTAGTAAAGGAGGCTTTGAGGTAACAGTTTCCTCTGCTTCAAGATGAGTTTCATCTGAATTGCTAAGATTTTTGGAAGATAATTTTATGCAAACAAGGGGAACAAATGTCTGTTTGGAGACATTTTACATTTTCTGGGTAGTTAAAGAACACAGGTATATCGTCTGTCAGGCTTTATGTCCTCTCACACTTTTTTTCCTTCTCGTTCAAGCATGCTTATTCCGGTCTCTTAGAGGTAGCTACTAGGATAAAAATGACCCCAGTGTCTTTAACGGAAAGCCATTAAATCACCTCAGGATCTGTTCAAAAACCTTTTTTTTGGCTGTTATTCATTTGTAACAGCTGATCTTTCACCTTCATTTAAAGAAAATTGACTGTATGGATAGACAGGACGCTGTAAACATCTCCAAATCTCTGATGCTTAGAATCTAACATAATGACCTATAAACTAAACCCGAGGTGCCAAAATAGAAAACCATAGTACTGCAGATCTTCTATCTTGCAGTGTTTTTGTCCACAAAATAATAATACAGTATAAAAGAACACTGTTATAAAGAAAAAAAATATTCTCCATCTTATCAAAATCCAGTGACAAGTACATTATGCTGGTTTCTTTGCTTGTGGCACGTGCCCTCTTGCAGAAACAAGATTAAGAACGGTTAGACGTTACACTACAGGCTCAACTGGATCTCAGGTCTCCATTTTCTCTTTCTTCTTAAAGAGTTTCATGAGCTGGGTAAACCGCTCTTCAACCTGTAACAGGAAAGAAACAATGTTAGGTTAAGCCTTGGCTTTTACCTCAGATTATAGTTATTTAATCAGAAATACCAAGTAAACACCAAAAATACCTGCGCTTGTGATTTTCTCAACTTGGATGAGAGAGTGGCAAATGTTTTTGAGGAAGCTCCTTTCGTTTTGAGCGCAACAAGAATATCTCGGTCTTCCTCCCTTTAGATAAGAAAAAGAAAAAAAAAACAGCTTATTAAATTCTTCGCAATGACCATCTGTGGACACAATTTTAATTACAACAGAAAAGCCTAATATCGACTGACCTGGTCCAAGTCACCACTACTTCTCCTTTTTTCCTGATTACGTTCTTAGCAGAGAGACTGTTAGGAGACAGCTGAGGAGACGGTGTCTTGATCTTCTTCACTGGAGTCCTCTCGTTTTTATCCTTTGATGATTTCGACCTCTTTTTGTGCTTTTGCTTTTCTGGCTTATCTTGTGATTTCTCTCTTCTAGAACGCTTCGCTTTTGGCGCCGAATGATGCTTCTTACGCTTCCTGGAGACCCTGTGGCACGAGTTTTTTAGCCCATGCTCCGAGTCTGCGGCGGCAGTAACTCCTGTGGCGGCATCGTGAGCAACATCATCATCAACTTGCTCAATCAGGTTCTCTGTGGTTTTAGACAATGTGGCAGGATCTTTTGAGGTGTTAATACTTGGTATTTCAGCTTCACTTCTTTCATTTGAGGTGACCTGAAGCTGACCTGCCATGGTTTGCATGGCCTCACTTTGAAGTGAGGACAAAACATCTTCAGCAGGCGGTGTTTCTTTCCGCTCCTGTTGGGGCTCCTCTTCTACGCCTAGAGACGTATGCCTGATCCGAACTATAAAGTGATCGTTGGACTTCTCCGTCACCTCTGCCTGCATAGGCAAGTTTGGCTTGAACTGGAACACGGCAGGATCCGGTGCCCCCCAATTTCCGCTGACAGTCGACGGACTGCTGGAGTTGTCCGTTTCGAGAGACAAGTGAATATCTTGCTCGGTGGCATCTTCCCCATCAAGAAGCGCATCTTCGCAGTAATGGGCACTAATGATGGTGGCTGGCGCGCACAGCTGCTGTTCGCTAGCTGGGTGCAGAAAGCTCAAGTGGCAGTCTGACTTCAAAGGTGAGGGTATGGTCAGGGATACAGCCAGATCTTCAGCCAAAATCGAGAAAGGCTGATGGGAAGTCACTGTAGTCACAGCCTGGACAGATGGGTTAGAAGGAACTTCCAGCATGCAGTTTTCATCAAGGAGAGCTGGATTCAATGGCATTTGATATTTGTACGGTGAAATAGATGTCCATGATGTAAGAAGCTTCTGTGGTGTGATCATCTTGCTGGGCGTCATGATGCCAATGAGACTCGTTCCGGCTTGACAGTCTTTCCTTGGAGTGTTGAGAGGCCAGCTGTGATTATCAACACTCTCCAGCAGATCGGATCCTTGCAAGAGACATCTAAAGATATCTCCCATTTGGGAATCTGACACCAGATTAAAGGTCAAACTTGATGCTTGCTGTTCGGTCAGAATTTCAAAGTCTGATCGATCGTGTGTCGATCCACTGTGAGAAAGACGACGGGTATAGCAGGAGGTTCTGTTCTCGTGTACAGGAAGAACTTCTTGGACAGATTTCTCAGAGGATGAAATATCTTGTAGCTGATTAGACTGGTTATTTGTGGGTAGCTCTGGTGCGTTGGGCCCCTCTTCCATGGTTGCCTTTATGTTTTTACCACTGCTCCCAAGGCCTCTACATGGCACACTGATTAAAGAAAAAATTTTCTCCTGGACCTTTTGGCCCTCGCTTTCGATTTTTTTTCCTGGTCTGTTTTCAGTTGTGCTCAAAGGCTCTTTAGGTTGTATCCTACACAAATCCGCATTCAAAGCTTCCTTAACGTTAGCATTTGACTGCTTTCCTTCTAAACAAGGTTTGTTTTTAGAAAGACCTGGATCGCTTTTAAGGGCTGCCTTTAGTTCCTTGAACAGGAAATCAAACTGGCCGTCTACAAAGTTCCACAGCTTCTGCTTGAGGTCTTCGGCTCGTTGCTCAAAGATACGGTTTACGATGCCGTTGTTCGAGACCTTGCTCGTTACGGAACATATTATCTTATTGAGCCGAGATTTGACCTCGTTTCCTTGACAGCAAAATTTGTGAAAGTTAACGCTGTCAACAAATTCTGTGAAAGAGGCCTGAGACATTTCGATGATGCAGCAAAAAGCGGGTTTGGTGACGTTTTTATGGAGTTTCATGTACTTCCGTCTCAGCTCTGAGCGTATAAATGACAACATGTTCATAAAATCAGCACAAGAGGAAATTTTCGCCTTGGGTGGAACAGTGACTGTTTTGAAGCGCCTCTTGTTCGAGGACGGACTGCCTTTAGAAGCGTTGTTCTTCTCTTGTTCTTTGCGGGCGGGAGGAACGGCGGGTCTCATTTGAGATTTTTTCTGTAACCCTGGTGATCTGGGACTACATCTTAAACCTGATCTTATTTCATTTGGAGGACTCTGAATGACTAGCGCCCCTTCCTCTTCGCTCTCACTGATTATTTCCCCTTCTTCCAAGTCTTCTTCGGTAGCGGTAGAAGAGAGAGCCTCTTGCTGATCTTTTGGGAGGCTAGGCTTGGCTACGGAATCGGGTCTCTTGTTTTCTTTGTTCATGTCCATCTTGACAGCATCTTTATCTGCCACACTGGCTGACATGGAGAAATCTTGAACAATGAAAAAAAAAAAACATTATGTATGTAATGTCTAAACAACTACCTGGAAATCACTTTAAAATGTAGTTCTACATTTACCACATCATCATATATTCAACTCCATGAACAAATGTATTCGGCCAAACCTGTTAATTATTGAATTGTAGAGTTTCAATCATTCAGGCCCGTTATGTCCAGTGAAGGGCAATCTTAATGCTTCAGCAAACCGAGATATCTTGCACAAAGCTATGCTTCAAACTTTGTGGCAACAATTTGGGAAAGGTCCTTTTCTATTTCAACATGATTATGCCCCAGTGCACAATCCAAGGACTATAAAGACATGGTTTGATGAGTTTGGTGTAGAAGAACTTGACTGGCCCACACAGTTCCCTGACCTCGACCCCATCGAGCACCTTTGGGATGAACTGGAGCGGAGATTGCGAGCCAGGCCTTCTTGTCCAACATCAGCGCCTGACCTCATAAATACTCGACAGAATGAATGGACACGAATTCCCACAGAAACACTATAAAATCTGGTGGACAGCCTTCCAAGAATGAAGAGTGGAAGCTGTTATAGCTGCAAAAGGGAGACCGACTCCATATTGAAGTATTTGGATATGTCGTTGAAGGTTTGGCCAGATACTTTTGTCCATATGCATACATAAACACACACACACACTTTCTTTTTAACCTTAGCTTATTTTAAATTCTCTTAAAAAAGAGAAAAACCTACTAGACCCTATTGGACTTTCCATAACAATAAGACACAGAAAACACTGACCTTTGCTGAGACTTTTGACATGCATCTCCTTTCCCAAGCGCTGCTGCTGGGATTTCTTTACCTGCCGTACTGGACTTGTAAGAGGACTGATCGCTTCTGGAATTACTTTAATGTTGCTAAGGGTGAGCATCATGGAATCTTCATCATGAGGCACCGCTACAGACTGGGAAGGCCTGGAGATGACCTCCATCTCGTTCTCTGTGGAATCAGGCTCAGATGAGCTCGCTTGTTCAGGTGATACTATCTCCTCTTGGGCTGTACTGTTGATGTTAATTGTCTCAGCGCTTGGCTCTACTAGTGGGCCTGGGCAAGGATCCCGGTTCTCAAGGGTCTGTGTGATATCAGTGTCTGAACCAGTAATGGTTTCTTGGTTGTTTTCCACAGTAACAGTACTAGACACAACTTCCAGAGACACAGTAGAGTCCATATTTGAACACGTACTGGCTGGAGCAGTTTCCATGACTGAGGTGTTGACTTCCTGCTGAGATTTCTTATTTTGAACTGATGCCTCTGGTTTATTATTTGTTTGGACATCTTTGCTAGGATCATCACCATCGATTCTTCTGATCTCCTTATCCTTCTTTGCCAAAGCCTGAGAATCATCAGTTAAAGGAACAGTGGGACTGGCGACCGGGTTAGCACTTTCAAAGAGTAAAGAAACTTCAGAAATGGCCACTACAGATTTCTGAGAATCGCTGGTAGAACACACATCTGCAGCATCTCCTTTGGTAACGGACTCATCTTCTTGCATTTCTGAGTCTGTACCACTCGCCTTCCCAGATGGAGTTTCACTCAGGTCATCATCAATCCTCTGGGGTAACTCAGGTTCCTTGACCTCCGGGCTTGCTGGTGGTTCTTCATCACATGGTTCTGTGGCTGGATTTGCCGAGAGCGCCAGGGTGTCATCCTCGATCTCATCGATGACGCAGAACTCTTCTCCAACCTCGAACAAACTTCTTTCCGTTGTCGAGTTGCTCACTAGGGTGTCCTCGGGATGAGGGGGCTGCTCGGAAACTGCTGCCTCGTCAACTCGTTCAGAGTTGTGGTGCTTTTTAATAGGCGAGACGGTCAGGTTCAAGGTTTCCATAAAGGATAATTTTCTCTTCGGACTGCTCTCCTCTGGAATGGGCAAACCATCACAGTTGCTGGTTAAGCTCGGCGGAGATTTTCCTCCTGCGCTTGCATGGACGTCCTCTCGGACGCTCCTGTCCTCATTCACTTTGGGGTTTTTTGCATCATCCGGACCGGTCTTTGATCCTTTGTCTTTGGCAATGTGCTTGTCTTTATTACCCTTACCGCTTCCTTTACCTTTTATACTCTCTTTGGCACCGTCTAGATAAGAACTCGCACCAGAGTCACCTCTGCTTGGTGCTTTGCTCCTGGACGACTCTTCCTGGACGGTTCTTCCAGATGTTCTCCTTTTGTCATCTTGATCTTTTCTCTGATTTTGAGCACTGCGGTGAGGTTTAACGGGTGAAGTGTGGCGTCTGTTCTCACGTACGTCGGTGCGGCTCCGGTCCTTCCCATCATCAGAACGTATTTTGTCTGCTTTATGTCCCACCCCCCTGTCAGCACTCGAATCTTTGGCGCTCTGCCTCTCGTGTTCTTTGCCAGTCTCGGACCTGGTGCTTCTTCTTTCGGCTCTATTACTATTCTTTTCATCTGATTTATGTCTTTCCTCACTGTGCGTCTTCTTATGCTCATACTCCTTGTCACTTCTGATGCGTTTCCTCGTGTCCTCTGGCCTCCTCTCCTCTTTTCTATGCTGCTCCCTCGTTTCTCTTTTATCCGTCGTCCGGTGCGACTTGTTTGAGCTGCTCTTTTCGCTCCTCCCACCGGACACCTCTGTATGCCTGCTCTGTCGTTCCGGTCCTCGCTTATGCCGCAGTTCTTCTTTCCAGCTCTGTGTGTCTGCGTTCGATCTAGACGGCTCGGATGTGGACGAGGACGAGGACGCAGGACTCCTCGAGCGACCGGATCTCCTGAGCGGTACCGGATCGTCATGCTGCTGATGTTTACCACTTTCTGATCCGCAGCTCCCTTTCACTGACTCCCTCTGCTCGGTCTCTAATCTGTTTTTATGCATTTTGGTTTGAGATTTTTCTGACACGCCCTGCTCTTTCGGTGTGCTCTTTTTCCCAGATGGTTTCTCTTCCTTCCTGTTATCCGTTTCATCAGACCTGTTCTGCCTAGTGCTAGTCTCTGAGTTCGAGCTTGTGCTTTCTCTGTTACTCTGGACAGGCCTGTGCTCTTGTGCAAGAGCACTAGACGGTGAATCCAAACTACGAGAATCCTCATTTGCCCGATTAAAAGGACTCTCATGGTTGCATGTCCGAAGCACTACAGACAACGCTGGTGCAGCAGTCACCGAGGACGAATCACCAGGTTGGCTTAAAGTTCTATGTTGGGACACCTCGGCTGATAAAACTTTATCTTTTTTAAGATCCTGAGACTCCTTGACAGGACCAACAGGGCTGTTCAAACCTGGCAACCTCCTGCTGGAGGTATCCTGTCTTCTTTCCCTTGCATATGGATGGAAACCACCCCAATTCGATCTGCAGGAAAAGCAAATACATAAAGACGTGTTATTTCTGGATTTATGCGACACGTCTACTGTAAACACAGCGAACACCTGGATCATTTACCTTTTGCTTAATTTGCTTATCTCCTCGTCCTTCCTAACAATCTCCATCTTAGCCGTTTTGATAAGTGCACATATGTTTTTCTTCAGCAGTGTGTTCTCTTGGTGCAAACTTGAGTTCTGTAACCAAAAAAAAGACAAAACAAAGAAGTCTTATAATTATAAGTGCAATAGTATACAAAATTCTTAAATCCGAATAAATCTCAGTAAAGATAAAAGGAAAAAATTATGAATGTACAGTATATATGATGTATGTAAAAAAAAAAAAAAATTGCAGTTCTTCTATAATCCTAAACTATGCTCTAGTGAATGTTCTCTAAACTATACACACATTGGGCAGTAGCAGTAGTACTTGTGACGTTTGTTTATGATTGCAACAAAAAAAATCGTAATACTAACAGAATCGTGATACAAATTGAATCGGCACCTAGGTATTGTGATATAGTATAGTATCAGCTGGCCCCCGGTGATTCTTGTCCTTATTGGTCAGAAGACTTTAACACACTAACACTAACATACTTTAAGTTTTGTGTGTATTTATAGCTAATACACTACAACTTACAGTTTGTTGTTATTTAACATTACTATAAACTGATAAAAAGTCAGTCTTCAATAAAAATGCTACTGTAATTAATAATAAATGGCATAGCAATATTGGAAAATACTCAGCATCACAAAGATAACAGTAATTCTGATTCATCACATTGTCCTATCATTCATAATTATCTTTTAATAGCAAAAACCACAATTGTTTACTTCCTTATGTGCCATATTTTGTAATTTAAAAAATATATATACTATAAAGGTCTACAAGTAAACAGTGTTGGCCAAAAATATTGGGGCAAAAGTGAAATCCAGACTTTTAATGATATTCTATTCTATACAACAATCAATATTTAGTATAAAATTCTTTACTCTTCAAACCCTCCTGAATCCGGCTGGCCATAAAGTCAAAAGTTCTTCACCATCGTTCCACAGTTTTCTATGGGGTGTAGGTCTGGAGATGACCCAGGCCTTGAACAGAAGCTGAACACTGTTGTCGCATAGCTAGTTTTTTTACTTGTCTTTTAGCTAATTAGCACAACGCTTCAGCCAGATAGGCTCGAACTAATGAGGGACATCCCCAGTTTTGTGCAAAGTGAGAGCTATAATACATGGCACATGTTGTCTTCACACTTTATATATATATTCTGTGTACATACCTTAGTTTGCATTTGCTGCAATTTGGCGAGCAAATCCTGCACTTGGTTTTGTGCCACGACAAATTTACTTTTCAACTGCAATGGAATCAGATAGGACATTAAGGCTCGTTATAAGTGTGAATAAGCATCAAGTACAGGATGACTAAAAGAAAACGATTTAAACCTCATTATAGGTTGCGTCCTTCTCCTCCTGCTCTTCGGTAATGAGCTCCTCGTACAAATCCAACGACTCTTTCACCGCGTTCGGAGAAAGGAAAGTCCCGGCCTTGCCTGATGAGAAACAAACAGATGACAAAGTGAGCAAAAGTCCAGGTCTCGTGCAAGTGTTAGGAAAATGAACAGAATAAACAAACACCTCAGAGTAATCACATGCTCACTTTTACTACAGCATAAATAAATAAATAAATAAATAAATAAAAGCAAACTCACTGCTGTTTTTGCTTTTGCTGGGACTGTCCTCAAGTCCTGAGTAAATATCCACAGAGTCTTCATCGTAATTCAGGACGGAAGCTAAACAGATTACATTGAAAAAGGTTAGAGAATTTTTTTTCCTTTCTTATTCCTATTGGTTAAGATAAGTAGCTCAGTCTTCATAAAATAAACCCTGAAAATAATCTAGTGTGTATATATTTCAGCTTCAGCCTTTATATTAGGGAAGGGAATCACTAGGGATCACATGATGCATCATCATCCCGACACCCAGGTGCTGATTTGAGTTTTACTGCGATTCTCTCAGGATCATGATTTAAAACACATCCCATTTAAAAACTTGTTTGCGTCAGTGGAAAGCCAAGTAAAGCGAGTTCAAGGTTTTTGGTTTTTTTTTTTTACTCAGAGGAAGCTGTTTAGAAAGAGTCAACCCACGATACCGAAGTTGCCCTCAGCATGCATTCAAAGGCTAAGTGATTTTTCACTTTTTTTGTGATGTTTTGTGTGGTTGAAATGGATTATCTGCATTTACATTATTACTATACGTGAAAATTCTTATCGCAAAACTCTCCTCCAGAACGAATTAAATTCTTATGCCGAGGTTTCCGCTGTAAAATCTTTAAAACTGTTAAATGTTAGTCCGCTCTCTGTCTTATTTTCAGTGCTAATTTAGTTCTGTAAAATGACAATTATATGAAGGCATTAAAAAGTTCTCTCTCGCTCTTATTTTTAATTTTTGTTTACATTTTTTGAGTCTTTAAAGTTTATTGAACTTAGTTTAATAATCCTAAGCAGTTTAACTCTGAGTGAGAATCAGAGCAGATGATGACGATGATAATGGTTACATGATGGCGATTACATGATACAAACATTTCACACATACTCTATAATCCACATAATGATGTAATGATGCTTTGGGTTTGTGTGTGTGTTTATATCTTACCAGGATGTCCCTGACCCAGATCACCATACAGCTCATCTATGGCAGTCATCTCCATCACTGTGAGCTCTTGCACACCTTACATTGCTCGAGAAGTCTGAATGAAACACAGTGTGTTAATGATCAGGTAAACTTTCAGTAAAATGCCTGAAGCCATAACAACAAAGAGATGCAGGCTTGCACTTGTGTTAGCATAAATGCTAAATATTCGCTAGAAAAGCACAGATCATTGTCAAAAAATTGTCATTTAACATCTAATCAGAATAAATAGTACGTTATGGTGTATTTAAATGTAGATTATATACATAAGGATCCAGATTTAGCTGACAACCTGTTCGCTAACATCCACCAAAACTAGCTGCACACTGGCTGTGTCCACAACCGCGCCGCCTCATCCCCTAGTGTACTACTGCACAGGCTGCACGCGATACAACACGGGCTGCACGCTCCGTGCCGGAGTGCGCTCGTGCAGGGCGCACCGAGCCGTTCGGGATACCGCCTGATTACACTTAGCATACAATAGTATATTAAAGCGAGTAAAAACAACTCTTTACAAACATTTCAGCAGATCTCGGTGATAACTCCTAAAGCACAAAGCCGTAACACCGGAATCACGCCGCGCGCTGATGAAGAAACCGTTCGTTTGGATGTATTTTCTCCGCTTACCGAGTGAGAGCCGCTCTGCTCCAGCAACAACCGCGCCAACCCGACCCGCTCGGCAAAACAGGAAGTGACGACATTTTCGCGCGGTCTCTAAACTTCCGGGGTTTCAGTTTAACGGCAAGAGAGTAAAACATATGGAGTGGGTGGGATTTAGTTTTATAAATGGCATTGTAACAAACTAAACCTGTACTTGATCACAACCTGCAGTGTACAGCAAGCTCGAATAAAAAACACATCTAATGTTTAAATAATGTGGGACTAATCTTCATACTTCTTCTTATTATTATTAATTAAATTAATACCTTATAAAACGTGGACACTCTAAAAAAGTACATTTTAGGTAATTTTTTGCTCTGGCCTTATTTTAGCATTGTAAAATAACAATACTACTATTACTAAAAAAAAAATAAGTTATTCCTCTTATTATTATTATTATTATTATTATTATTTCTGTTGTTCTTGTTTTTGAATAATAAAATAAAGATTTCCCGGCCATTTATACAACTATAGCTATTTTTTAAATCACATTTTTATCATACGCATGCTTTATGTAAAATAATAATAATAATAATAATACTATTAGTATCATTATTGTAAAATACAATTCAAATTGAATACTAAAATAAACATTATATACAGGACATAAATGCAAAATAAGTACATTCTAAATAAATGTTTGCGTTTGCAATTTATTCAACAATAACTTCCTTTATTAAACGTAAACGTAGTACTATATTGTAAAATTATTGTTATGATTGTTATTAGTAGTATTGTATAATAAACACAATGAATAAAATAAAATAGAATGTTGTTAGTCATTCGGCTGCCCAATAATAAACATTGTATAAAGCACAGACACAAAATAAATACATTTTATATACAAAATGAGAATGAATTTAATCAAATCATTTTCTCTTGCCGTTTTTTCCACGTTAATTACTTTTATTAAAAATATCGTAAAATTGTTAGTTTTCAAACATCATAAACTACTAACATATATATATATATATATATATATATATATATATATATTTTAAAATCTTTACTCGAGATTAAATTAAATATTAAATAAATAAAAAAAGTAAAAAAAAAACTGTTGTTCTGTCGCTAAGGCTCCGGCGCGCGCGCGATGACAACACGGTGACCCGGAAGTGATACTTCTCCGCCACTCACATGTGCACGGGCACTTTAATACTGACGGGAACGTGCTCGGTGATGTTGTTGTCATCCATCCATCGCGGACTGATCTGATCTGATCTGATCCAGTGATGAGCCTTCTGATTTCCGGTTACACTGAATCCATAATCCGGTAAACTCTATACAAGTAGAAAAAAAAAAATCTGTGCACGTGTCCCTGAGACCTGGGATCGAGGCTGCTGTCCCTCCGTACACGCGCGGCTGGATGACGGCATGGAGACGGTGGAGCTGAGCCTGGCGTCCCTGGCCGCGATCTCCGCACACACCGGGACGAGCCGCGCCGAGCTCAGCGAGCGTCTGACCAAGCAGGTGAGCCGCACGCGCTCCTCAACGGCGAACACGCGCCCGACTGATTGCCATAGTAACCTCTCTCTCTCTGTCCCACTCTCTCGCGCGCGGGTGATGACCGTTAACGTTAGCTCGTGTCGCTGGGGCTCGTGCGTGCTTGCTCGTGCGCGCTGCAGTTCTGCATAACGGTCCTCTTCGTTCACGTTCTGAGTGACCTGTATTACATATATATGGCTTTTGGGGGCAAAACGAAACTCTTTATTTGTTAATAATGTATTAATTCATCATCAATTAAATCCTGCACGTGCTAGCTTAGGTTAGCTAGCTTGTTTACTCCCATAGCTAAGTGATATTTATAAACACCTGATTAATAATATTTACTTCGAAATGTTTACCATTCAGCACACACACAATGATGTATGTATTTAAGTCTTTACCATAACTGTTAATATCCTGTTTAATGGCGGTATCAAAAAGTTTTGAGACTAGTTTTGAAACACGCCAAGGCAGTCACAAGGATCACCGTCCTTCATAAGTCAGTGTGCCAAAAGACATCGTGATCTGCTGCTGTTCCGATCACGTGCGTTATTACATGTGTGCATGGAGTTAGAACAAAAAGCGAATGTGAAATTCTGCGTGAAAATGGGCAAATCTTCCACAGAGACGTTTCACGTGATGAGTCATTCGAGGTGTTTTGAGTGACACGCGCGCCTCAAGCAGGACATCACTGGAAGACGACGAGAGATCAGGAAGACCTTCAACGCGCTCAACCCTAGAAAATGTCAAAACTTGATGAGATGATCAATCCACAACATTGCCGCGTCAAAGTCTGCCAAGAACTCCCGTCCTACATGAAGAAGGTTCACTACCGATGAGTGGAAGAGCCCATCATCTCCACAACCGAAAAAAGGCGCGGCAGGTTCGCAGCTCGACCAAGTGCACGCTCATTGTCTTTTTCCGGCATTCGCGGCATTGTGCGATGAGAATTCATCTCCAGCGGCCAAACCGTCTATAGCGAATTTTACTGCCAGGCTGTACGGTGTCTGATTAACTTGTAAACAGAGCTAATCTCTAAACTTTTTGATACCCTGTCGTATACACATTTTGTTAACCTCATTTATTAACCATCTTTCTTTCCTTTAGAGCTGGGGCCAGCAGGACAGACAGGCCATCCTGTCATGTTTGGCTCAGCTCCTGATCGAGAAGGAGTACACGCTCCTGGTCGCCCGGCACCTTCGCCCTCTCGTGCTCGACCTGCTGGAAAGGAACGCCGAGCGAATCAAGAATGACGTCCGCCTCAACCACGACCTCCACGAGAGGCTGTGTGTGGCGCTCAGCAAGCTCCTCAGCGTCAGCCCTGATGCTCAGGCGTAAGCACGACTATCATTTATCACTCACGGTAACACTGAGTCACACTCTAAAACCGTTTCTGAACGCAGACGCTCATGTTCCTCTCCATGTCCAGGTTTGCGGCGAGGTACTTCACCAGCGCGCCGCCTGTCTTTCAGAGACTCTTTTTCACTAGCGAAGAGGCCGCCTCTATACAGTACGGGCCCCGGCGCATGAAGCTGCGCGACCTGATGGGGGCCACGCTGCGCTTCCTTCAGAGCGACTGCGAGAAGTTCCGTGTGCTCTGGGACTGGAGCGTCTGCATCTCCCAGCTGCTCACGAGTGACGTCTTGGTCCGAGGGTACGGCTCTGAAACCAAGCTCTTGTCCGTTTTCTGTCTTTCTGACCTTGCAACCTGTCAGACGTTCATCTTTATGTTATTGTTTTTGATTAAAGTTACACAGCGCAGTGCCTCGCCTTGGTGTCCCACATGACCGACAACCAGAAAACCATCTTCCTGAGGAAGGTTCTCTCCAGTGATGAGATTCTACATCTAAAAATGAAGTAAGTCACACACACTTTCCTGTCTCTGTTAAACATTAAAGTAGAGATTGGGTAAAAAAAAAAGTTATAAATTGCGATTCTTATGTGTGGAGATTCATGTATCGCCACAGTGACGCCAAAATAGATTAAATAAAATTATATACTGTATGTATTTTTACATTTATAATAGAGATCAAGCGCTCGATCAGTCAGTGACCAGAATTGGCTGGTTTTCAGTTTGATCAGATATAAACGATTCTGTTTCGACTTTACCACTTTAAATTATCAAAGCCTCCGATCTGGCTTTTTCTACAAACTCTGTGAGCGAATTAGTCTCAAACCCACTCATTACACTCTTACACCAGTCTCGAAACACTGCCAGCGCAAATTAGCCGAAAGTTAGAAGCCCCATGGGCTCACAATCAGGTTGAGTTTTGAGACTTTGGAGGCATTTAAGGCAGTAAAAAACTGCTGTTTCTTTACGATCCTACAGGTGGCGCACTCTGTAATATTAACAGAATTCGGTCCCGTGTGGTAGGACTGAATTATTTGCTAAGTTTGTTTAGAAATAATAATTCTGGCGGAAGACAGACGTACACACTGCTGTTAAAAGTTAGACTCTTGTAATTGAAGTTAGATTGTAGGGTTTAAAATCTGCATTTGTTTTTCAACTACATTTCAATTAATAAAGTTTTTTTTACAATGTTTTTAAAATTGTATCAGCATCTAGAAAAGTGTAATATCGAATGGTGATATTTATAAAACCGTGATACTTATAGAATCGCGATATTCATCGAATTGGCAGCGAGGTATCGCGAGGTGGCTGGTGATTCCCGTCCCTACATTGAAGTGTGCTGTTGTAGTGTTTTTTTTTTTGGGCTTTAGTCCCCTATGTTTGTGCATCGTCAGGTCACTAGAGGAGACTCAGCAGCTGGAGGTTGAGCGAGCTCTGGTTTTAGCCAATCAGGGCTCTGTGATGTGGCGAGTAGAAATGGAAAATAATCTCAACAAGGGTTGGATAGGAGCAGAAGATCTCTCGCCGTGCATCACCGCAGTGTGTGGTGTGATCTTGCCCAGGCTGACGCCTCGGCAGGAAGAACAGGTATCTTCAATAGTAGTAATAATAATAATAATAATAATAATAATAATCATAATAATAATAATAATGATGCACATGCTTTTATAGTATTTTTATAGTAACGGCTCTCGATATGGGATTTGCAAAATCCTCCTGATTCTCCGTTATTAGTTGTAACCCAGCCTCAGGTGTAATAGTGTTCTCGCTTGCAGATGTCTTTGAGAACGCTGGTGCTGGTTGACTCGACGTGTCGAAACCTAAGGAGGCTCGCCATGGCTGTGGCGTCCCAGAAGCCCGTTCTTCTCGAAGGGCCCATCGGATGCGGGAAAACCGCTCTGGTCGAGTATTTAGCGACTGCTACAGGGCACGTTAAATCCCCCAACATCCTCAAGGTTCAACTGGGAGATCAAACCGACAGCAAGGTGAGGGTCGCGGCTTCCTGTTTTTTTATGCATTTATTTTTTTTTTAAATGTCTGAATCCGACTTGAACGATGATGTCTGTTTTCAGATGTTGCTCGGGATGTACAGATGCACGGACGTCCCCGGCAAGTTTGTGTGGCAGCCCGGGTCGCTCACTCAGGCCGTCTCCAAGGGGTACTGGATCCTACTGGAGGACATCGACCACGCACCGCTGGATGTGGTGAGCCTCCTAGCAAAAACATAAAGGGCCTGTCAGGCCTTTTTTTTCCCTTTTCTTTTCTCCCTGACAGTTTTTACAGAGTCGTCGTGTTGTCTTGTTCAGATATCCGTGCTGCTGCCGCTGATGGAGAACAAGAAGCTGACCATTCCAGGTCGGGAGGACTGCATTCAGGTTGCACCTGGCTTCCAGTTCTTTGCTACGAGACGGTAAGAAACAGTAACGGAGGAAAAAAAACGTAGGTTTTGCATAATCAGTAAGACTAACTGTTGGCGAAAAGTAATTTCGCTCTATAAAAGGGTTTTTGTCTTTTGTGGTGTTTTGTGAGAAATGTAAACGAGCAACACCTGTGAATCGTCTTTGGTACTTTATGCGTGATTGATTTTTTAACTTTATTTATTGTTTTGTTTTTTATCAACATATACACCTGGGTAAGTGCAGGTCTTAAGAGGTGCATGAACTACAGAAAAATATTATAATAATCATGAGAATTTAACCGAGTAAAAAATGAAGAAATAACCGATAAGGTTTGTTTTAAAATTAATTAAATTAATTAAATTAAATGATATTTTCTCCTTGCTCACTCCGTAGACTCCGTATGGGTATTAACGAGCGCATGCTCGTTAAAACATGATTATTATTTTTTAAAATACTTTTTGATTCATTCTTAAACGCTATATTTGTAACACTAGTAACATAATGTTATTGACATTTGGTAACTGTAATCAAATCACATGCATTTTAAAATTGTAACGCGTAACATCTAGGGCTGGACCAGAATATTCGAATATTCGTTTGGAGGGATGGCATTCGATTTTTCATTTTGAGATTCGAATATTTGAAAAAGAAAAAGAAGATAATTTAACACGTGACATCGATCCCTGCGAAACGGTTCTCATTCGCGCTTAAATGACTAGCCCTTGCGGCAACGCCAACAT
>JAOVVA010000026.1:3309228-3324367 GCA_028565275.1 Leiocassis micropogon
TTTCATAATACTTGGTCTTTAATTTAAATAAAGCATATTCTGCTTTTTTGTTAAAGAGTTCGTGTAAATCAAATTTTGAATAATCCTAATTTCTGTAAAAATCCTCAACAAGACCGAGTTCACAGTCCAAGACAGTGGAAAACAGCTCTGAGACAAAAATGGTGTCCGGGATTCCCCTCGCGATTTAAAGACGCAGAGACAACACTGTTACAATTCCTTAGGCGCAATTACTGTTTTTGGCCACATGATAGCAGTGTGGGGAAAGGGGACAGAGATTTAATGAAGTGGATTGGTATGTTTTATATTGTATATCTGTATCAAAGGCTTATAAGACTCACTTTGTCAGCTTTACGAACGAATCCGACTTACGAACATGCTCTCAGAACAAAACTCGTTCATAAGTCGGGGACTTACTGTATTGTTGTAATACGTAGGTGCCAATTTGATTTAAAATGTGATTTTATAAGTATCGCGAATTGATAAATAATCCCGATCCGTTATCATTACATTTTTTTGTTACAATTCCAAACAAACATGGGAAATAATTTGCCCCTACCATACATACGATGTGTGAATAGTTTCAATTTCTATTATAGATTATTGTACATTATAATCCACCTGCAGGATTATAGAGCGACTGCAAGATTTTATAACCTCAAATGCACTATATAAATAAATAAATATATATATTTTTAAAGATATTTAAGATGAATAAAATTGCCACACAAAAGAATCACTGAATCGATTTAATCTTTCTAGTAGTCAGTGGTGGGATTATATTTTTATCACATTTGTTTGGATTCTGCAGGGAGAGTCCGAGTTAGTCGCCAAAGATGACAACACGGAAGCCGGGGAGTCGAATAAAGACAAGAAAAACAAGGACGAAGACACGCCAATGGACAATAAAGATGAGAAGGAGAAAATCCACGAGCAGGTTGATGAGGTAATTTTTTTTTTTTTTTTTTTTTTCTTTTAAGCATTAACATGTAAATTGTTTTTAAATTACAAAGAAAGCTTAAAGCACTTTGTCCATATATACAGTAAATCTAGTTTAAACGTGTGTGATGCTGTCACACACACGTTTAAATGTGTGAAAATATACATTTGTTTGTTAAATGTCACGTGTCCTTGTGTACGCCTGTAGCGCGAGTTTGACGAGAACGAGGTGGACCCCTATCACGGTAAGCAGGAGCAGAAAACCGAGGCGGAGGCCATGGATCTCCCGGAGGAGCTCAACCTGGACCAGGATGAACAGGGAGGACAGGACGAGGAGGGAGAGGACGAAGGAGACGGTTAGTGTGACGTCGGCCAAAAAAAAAAAAAACTTTTACAAATCATCACAAGATGTCTAAAAGCAGTGTCTTTTTTTCCCCCTCTTTCTGTAGCTGAGAACCCGCACGACATCGAGGACAAACCCATGGAGGTGGACGCGGCTGAAGGAGAGGAGAAAGGAGAAGAAGAAACAGAGAAAGGTGAAGAGATGATGGGAGACCAGCAGGACGCTCAAGGTGAAGAGGAACAGAAAGGAGACGAAGAGGTGGGAAGAGAAGACGGAGACGAAGGGAAAGACTCTGAGACGGACGAGAGAAGAGAAAATGAAGAAGGAGACGGAGATGAAGAAGAGAAGGAGAATGGACATGAAGAGGGTAAAGAGGAGGACAAGGCTGTTCCTGCCGATCAGGGCGAGAAACCAAAGGTTTGTTTTGCATTTTGTTGTTTTAGTTTTTATATATAACAGGGATGAGAATCACCAGGGAAATTATTTGGCAAATAATTTGCTCCTACTACAAGCGGTGCTGTGCTGTGGGATTATAGAGAAATTGCAACATTTTACGACCTCAAATGCAAACTTATAAATGAGAAATTCATAAAAAAGAATTAATGAAAATATTTTGGAGACAGGTGGATCACATATCAACACATTGACTCCAAAATCAAAATTAATTTTATGTTTATAATCGAGATGAACCGGTCGATCGGCCTAGTGACCAAAATTGTCTTGTCTTCAGTTCTCAGATATAAACAATTCTGAGTGCAAAAGCTTCCGATTGTCGCAACATAAATGCATTTCTTTTGCCGCTACATTATCAAAAATTTTTCACGTTTAAATCCTCCAGTCTGCCTTTTTCCCTAAACTTATTACACACACTTACACCGGTCTCAAGACACCACGAGCGCTAATTAATCAAAAGTCGCGTACTTTCGGAGACAGGTGTTTGAGGCGATAAAACGTCACCATGATACGTGCTGCTCAGCGAAAATTTAAGTCACATGGTTAAGTTAAAAACTCTTGTATTTGAATATGTTTGTAGCGTTTAAACAATGCGCTTGGTTTCTAAGTGAGAAAACTAATGTTGATTAAGGCTACTTTTAATCAATCATTAAACATTTTTGAAAGGTTTAAACTTGTCATGGGAAATGTAATATCGGATTGGGATATTTATAAAACCGTGATACTTATAGATTCGCAATTTTAATTGAATCGGCACCGAGGTATCGTGCATCTGTTCGTATTGGTGATTCCCGTCCCTATTATTTATCTAACATGCTGATTTAAAATTGATAACTCAAACTCCTGACACATCTTATTTGAAAGCGTGATCGTTTTTCTTGCACTCTTCATCAGAACGAGGACGATGATGCAGAGGAAGACGACAACCAAGTGGAGTCTGCCGAGAGGAAGGAGCACGCGACGGACGGGCAGACGGGCGAAGAAAACGTCCAGAGCGAAACGGCAGTGGAACTGGCAGGAGCCGCGTCCGAAAGAGACCAGGCCAAAGAGGTAAGTGTAGTTCGCTCACATCCCTGGTTCATCAGCAGGAAGACTGGAGTCTAAATCCGGACACTTTCTCATCTCCCTCAGGAACACGGGACCGGGTCGGCTGACGCCAGTCAGGCGGAGGGACACGACTCCACGCTGATGGCCAGGATGAGCTCTCAGAGGCAGAGACAGAAACAGACACAGGTTCGTGTCTGAAACTCAAAGACTGCGTAAAAATGTGTAAATGAATGAATCACCAGGGACGACCTGATACGTCATTATCACAATATGAAGGTGCCGATTCCATTTGTACTGCGATACTTTAGGTATCATGATATATACATGTACGTATTTTGTTTATTATTATTAATTTCTTTTTTTCAGATTTTGTTGCAATTCTAAACAAATTTAGCAAATAATTATCTCCTACTACAATGTGATGTGTGAACAGTTCAGCGTGCACCACCTGTAGGATCATAGAGGAACTGCAAAATTTCACCACTTCAAAAGCAAATGTATACAATTTAAAAAATCTACAGTGAAACCTCGGGTCACGAACGGCCCCCCGAGTACGAACAAAACGGCTCACGACAAAAAAAAAAAAAATATATATATATATATATCGTCGGAATGCAACCCGAAAACCGTTCACGAAATTACTACTAAATTAATACGATACACGTCCCGAGCTCCCGTGAACAGCTGATTGAAGGCGTGAGTGCGTCACCCAGCATCGGTTTTTGCTCCATTCAAATTTTCTGCCTTTGCTGAACGTCTTTCACACGTCTTCCTCTCCTCTGTTCCTTCACATCAGCGAGTCTCTCTAAGAAGGGTGCATTAATAATACATGTACATGTAAAAATGTGTTCACGGTCTCTCCTCTACAGTTTATATAGAGAGAGCTGCTTTATTTTTGTATACAATAATTGAGGCTTTTTAGATATATAAATCAGGTTACGAACAGAATTTATGAACGAATTACATTTGTCACTGTATTAAAAAAAACAAACAAAACACAATACATGAATTTCCACACAAAAGAATCACGATACTGATACTGAATAGTTTTTTTGTTGTTGTTTTGTTTTTTACCTCATCTCTAAGACGAAGCATTATTAGTCTTTACTAGAATAGTTTTAGACCTGCTGCTGAACATACGTGTGTGTGTGTGTGTGTGTGTTTGTGTACACAGAGTTTTAAGCGGAAGCCGGGCCGGGCGGATAACGAGCGTTCTTTGGGCGACGCCAACGAGCGCGTGCACAAGCGTCTGCGTACGGTGGAGAGCACAGAGCGGAGAGAGCAGGAACACAACCCCGGCGACACCCAGCAGGAATCTGACATGTACGAGCACGTCAGACACGGCGAGGACGAGTACGACACGCAGACATACGGTGAGACTCTGTTTACTGTAGGTCTTCCGCTCTCACAGACTGTCCTGCTTTACTCAGGATCGAATAAACAAACTCCATCATCACGAATATTCAGCGTGGTTCATCTGTGTATCCGTCTTTAGACACAGCCAGCACAGAGCAACAGAAACCAACGTCTATGAAGCACGACAGTGATGATGATGATGAAGATGGTGATGTTGCTATGGAGACCGATGAGGAGAAAGAGATGCAGGCAGTGGATGCTCCGGAGCTGAAGCCGGAGAAGATGGACAGCTCGAGATCTTCTCAGAGAGGTAGCTGTACAGTACATGTCCCGCTTATTTCTTCTCTTTTAAATAGTTTTTGCGATTAAATCCCAGGACTTCTCACTTTCTACTGTCTTTGATGTTTGTTCTCTCTCTAGGCATGGAAAGTGGAGACACCCAGAAAGGTGAAGATAAGGAAAAAGCAGATGAGGAGAAACCAGAGACCGAGACGAGTCACGATGAAGAGGAGACGAGGGAGAGGAGCAGAGAGTCCACGATACACACCGTGCCGGAGTTACTGACGGAAATCCTCAAGGTGCCGTGGTTCAGCTTGGAAACACACGACGTTTTACTGTCGCTGTCAAACATTTTTACTGAACATGAGTGTGTGTGTGTGTGTTTGGTGTGTGTAATAGCTCCAGGTGAAAGATCCAGATCTGCTGAGAAGAGATTTAGAGCTGCAGTTGGAAGCGTGGCACAATCAGCCTCTAGGATCTCTGGAAGAGGTAAACAAGCTGCCGTCACAAACCCCTTTTTGTTTGTTTGTTTTTTTTGTCTGCAAGTGAGTGTTATGAATTTTCTTTGACGCCAGATCGTACAATTTAGGACTAGAGTTAAGAACAGTACAGCGGTACCTCAGCATACGGGTTTTCACCTGAAGAACTGAAATTCGGCAAGACATTTGCCTCAGCATGCGAAGCATTTTAGACGAACAAGTGACTGAACCTAATCGAACGCCGGCGAAGTTGCGCGTCTGTCCGGTAGCCGTTCAAAACTTCAATTACAAGCCGGTAAAAAATTTAAAAAAAATTGTTTACATATATTTTCAGATTTTTTTTTTTTACATTTTGTGTAAGAATTAGTGAAGACGTAGCACCGCGGGTCCCAAGAAAGTTAGTGAGGACGACAGCAAGAAGAAAACGGAGCTGCTTTCGGTTTGGCTTTTAAAGCAGTCGGTACCAAGAGGAATCATAAATTAAGATTGAGTGAGGGAGACTTATTTTGACACCAGGGTTTCCCGCTAGCCTGTTAGCCTGCCTATTAGTTACTTGGCCAGCTGTGTGGATTTATAACGGGGGGGGAAAAATTTGTGTTTCTATGGCAACCAGCTTTACCTAGTGTTCATTAAAGTGCTTTAAAACAATGTTTTGAATAAAAATTTGATTAATTTTGCTGAAGGATCAGGAAGAAGTTTTTATCAACCAAATCTTGAAGATTGCAGATTGCACTTCACCTACGGCATCCTATACGACGTAGCGCAAACAACAACCTGTGCGAGTTAATACCTGACCTGACATGACCTGACATGGCGCCTCTCACATAACCAACATTACTTGCAGAAGAAATACAGATGTTTACAGATTTTTTTTTATCATAATATTTGTCATTCTCCACAAATACTAATAATGGTAGTTTAGCCTAGCCTGTAGATACGTACGTCATTAGCGTTGCTGATTTGCGATAGAGAGAAGGATATTTGTAGATCTGATTTGAGAACAGCGCGATGCAAACAACACTGTGTGGAATTGTGTGTGTGTGTGTGTGTGTGTGTGTGTGTGTGTGTGTGTGGCAGGAGAGTGCGGCGACAGCCATGTGGCAGCAGTACCAAGCGCTCACCTCGCCTCTGTCGCAGCAGCTGTGTGAGCAGCTTCGCCTCATCCTGGAGCCCACGCAGGCTGCCAAGCTCAAGTCAGTCCCGTGCAACCCCCCCCCACCCCCACCCCCCCCTCTCCACAACACATCGAAATCTATTTCTTTAATTTATTTCTATTAAATTCACGATGTCTCTTGGCTAACGCGGTATTTTTGTGTGTCCTGTTCAGAGGCGATTACCGCACAGGAAAACGGTTAAACATGCGTAAGGTCATCCCCTACATCGCCAGCCAGTTCCGGAAAGACAAGATCTGGTTGAGGAGGACGAAGCCCAGCAAGAGAGATTATCAGATCTGTCTCGCTGTGGACGACTCGTCCAGCATGGTGGACAACCACTCCAAACAGGTGCGGTATAAGCGAATCATTGTTTTTTTTGTTGTTTTTTTTTGGACAGATTTTAAAATAATTACAATAATATTGAAATGTCTTGCGTCTTGCCGTACTGCAGCTGGCGTTTGAGTCCGTGTCTGTGATCGTGAACGCTCTGTCCCTGCTGGAGGTGGGACAGGTGGCAGTGTGCAGGTCAGTACACCAGGGGTGAAATCGTTCTCTTTTTTTATCAGCATTTTAAGGCCAAGAGGTCATTCTGTCTGAGTGATGTGTGTGTGTAAGACGACAGATCGCACTTTCCTTCAAGTGTGTAACACTGCCCTGTGCGTGTGTCTTGGTGGAAGTGTACGTGTCTTATCAGTCTTTAGCCTCTCTGCTTGGTGGCTGCCGTGTGATAAGCGAGAGCTGGCTGGTGGATGGAAATTGGCCGAAAAGTGCCCCAAAAAAAACACTTTTTTGTTTTTGTATTTCTGTTTTTGTGTACTCTGATTATGGTTAAGTTAAACCACCTGTTTATTGATTTTTTTTTTCTCCAGCTTCGGTGAGAGCGTGCAGCTGCTCCACCCGTTCCAGCAGCAGTTTAACGACCAATCAGGAGCCCGAATCCTGCGGCTCTGCCAGTTCCAGCAGAAGAAGACGAGGATCGCTCAAGTAATACTCCATGTCGTGTTAAACCTCGTGATTTAGAATGTCCCGCTCATCACAGAACATTCACCCTGCAGTGCAAAAAGTCCTGATCCATCCCTCATTTCTTCATATTCAATTACCGTATTTTTCAGACTATAAGGCACACTTTTTTTTTTTTTTTGGTCATCTGGCTAGCTGTGCGACTGAAACGACTTTCTGTATAAGTGTGAATTTACTATTATTTCGTCACTAGATGGCGCTCTTGGTTCTCGTGACTTGATTGAAAATCATATTGTCCAAGAGGTGAAAGTTTACATTCGCACCGAACTGTAACTCTGGTCATGAGACGTCACTCACTCATTCACTCACTCATCTTTACCGCTTTATCCTGTATTCAGGGTCACGGGAGGCCTGGAGCCCATCCCAGGAGGCTTAGGGCACGAGGCAGAGTACACATTGGACAAGGTGCCAATATATTGCAAGGCGCACTCACACACTCATTCGCACACTATGGGCAATTTGGGAACCCCGATTATTCTAATCTGCATGTCTTTGGACTGTGGGAGGAAACTCAAGTACCCTGAGGAAACCCACCAAGCACGAGGAGAACATGCAAACTTCATGCATACAGAGACGGGAATTGAACCTGAACCCTAGAGGTGCAAAGCGACAGTGCTCACCACTAATCAGCCATTTTATTTAGTTTTGTTTATTTCATAAGTGTGTGTGTGTGTATATATAATCAGTTAAATATACATTTTTATATATATTTATATATAAAAAGTAATTGGCTGCTTATGAAATAAATTAAAAGTAAAAAAATAAATAAAAATTCCAGCAGAAGAAGACAAATAAGTGTTTGTTTTTTTTCCTCAAACAACACCGTTTTTGCTAATAGCGACTTACATTCAGGTGCGACATATAGTCTGGAGAATACGGTAAATGATGTAGATTTAATTAAATAAATGGCATTAAATGTTTTACTGTGACAGGCTGAAAAAGTGCCTAAAGATTTAAAAACTGGTTCCTCATGTAACACCTCAGCAGCGACCTCATTTCCCCTCTCATCTGTTCCAACCACTCAGCATTCAGCATCACCAGTATACTAATCACCAGCCTGATCACCTGTCATCATCTGCACCTGTTTCTCACTGGTTCATGCCTTAAGTTAGAGGTTTTTAATTTCTGTTATTCCTCACATTATAATATTGTTGCCTTCTCTTACAGTTTTTGGAGACTTCCGCCAACATGTTTGTAGCAGCCAAACATCAAAATCCAGGCGCTGCAAACACGGGTTCGGACCGAATCTACCCTCTTACTTCATACAGTTGGATTTTCTGTGTATGTTGTTCTCCGCTCTTTATTCAATCCTGCTGTTTCCTCGTTCAGAGACGGCGCAGTTGTTGCTGATCGTGTCTGATGGCAGGGGCTTGTTTCTGGAGGGGAAGGAGAGAGTGACGGCGGCGGTTCAGGCCGCTCGCAGCGTCAACGTCTTCGTCATATTCGTAGTGCTGGACAACCCCAACTCCAGAGTACGACCATTTCTAATAATCCGTAAACATTTCACTTTCTCAGGGTCGGTGATCTAGAACAGGTTCCTAATGAAGTAACACGATGTGAATATTGACCAAAGTTACCGTTTAGTAAATCTATAAGGCTTATTTGTTTGTTGCTTAAAGTAACACACATCAATTTAAAGTCTTCGTTAATCTTTATATGGAAACATGGTCGACTCTGAACAGACACGGTTTTATTATTATTTTTTTTTTTTTACTTACTGAATACTTAACATTCTAATTCGCTAATTAACTTTTTTCCTCCTAAGTTTCTTCACTCTGTTGTTTTGACAAAAAATGTTTTAAAATTATATTGAATGAAAAAGAAATAAAATCATAACTTTGAACTTTCTGATTTCATATTAAATGTTAAACAAAAAAAATTATATTGAATATAAAAACTACAATCGGAAAATAAGAAACATGAGAATAAATAAAAATAGAAATTGAATAATATAAATCTATCGGATATCGACTGAGCTTAGAATTGGATTTTAAAAAATTTTATTTTTGTACTTTGTATAAGCCTTAATTTTAGTTACTTATTTCAGATTCTTTTTAAAGAGGAATCTTGTATTTTAAAGGCTGAATTATTTTAACTGCTAATTTTTAAAAGCATATTTTTTAACCTACATATTTTATCGCTATAATTTGAAACCTAAATAAATACCTGAAATTTTCTTTTGATTAATTTATGAATAAAATCTTTATTTTAGTCATTTAAATTTCAATTGAATTAAATTTTAATATGTAAAAACATACAGTAATTCAACATTATTAGAAAATATTAATATTAATTGTAAAAAATAATTAAAAATAACAACAACAAAAAAAATGTGAGAACTGAAATTTTTCCATGAGATACTTTCAGGTAAGATTATTCAAATGCTTGTGATGGACAACAACTAGTTGATCTGCTACAAAATCTTTGTAGGTCTTTTTTTTTTTTTTAAATCAAATTGCTGAACTAGACAGGTTGTTTTTTTTCCTGCTTTTGTTTTTTAGACTAGGCTTTTTTCTACATTGATTTCCCTTTTTTTCCCCCAAGTTTTGATTCAATCCACTAAAATAATTAGCGCAGGTTTTTCAGTGCAATACTGTTGGTTCACAGTTCATCGATTCAAGCAGATGTAAAAAAAAAAATTATTAAATACAAAATTATTAGATCCAGTTAGAAAGTAAGGAAAAAGATTTTTTTTCGGAAATTGGATAAAATTTTCAAATAAAAAAAAAATCTGGATTAAAGTAGAACATTTAAAAAATAAAAACTTGTGTCAGTGTGTAGTATTGAACTTACTTGTCTTAGTATTGAGGCCATTACCTGGTAATGACTCACCTAGTCCTACTCAACAACTAAACATTTTTAGATTAGCCATTAGCAGTTAGCAATTAGTGAGCTTTTTATGAGTTAAGAGCTATTTATTGCAGTTTTTTTTTAATGGCACCCAGAGAACAGCAGATCTGGGTGGAGTTGAGCACTGAGCTGGGGGTGGTCTCTACATATATGAGGTCACAGCTGGGGGAAAATTGGATTGGCTTGTTAAACCCCTGGCTAATGGAAAAATGGAAGAAAAAAATTCCCCCTTCTCACGTTTTTTTTAAAATTTATTATTGTTTGAACGTCTGAACACGACTACAAAGTCAAGTTTGCGTAATAGATCAACTTTTTTTTTTTAAATGATGCATTTGACATTTAAAAAAACACCTAGAAAATAAATTATGGATAATATTAAAACTTTATTGTATATTGAATATAAAAATAAGACAATTTATTTTTATTTGATTTTGAATGAGCTCAAAAATGTATTAGAAGTAAAAATTAAACACAAAAATTAAACACAAAAAAAATTAAAAACCTTTTCAATCACTCCTCTTTTCCTTAAGAGAAATTTTCACATTAAACAAAATGAAGATTATGATTAAAATAGATAAAAGTTTTTATTTGACTCCTCCTTATATAAAATTATTATAGAGCATTTTTTTTTTTTTGTCCCTGTTGCAGGACTCCATATTGGACATCAAGGTGCCCATCTTTAAAGGACCAGGCGAGCTCCCAGAGATCCGCTCCTACATGGACGAGTTCCCGTTTCCGTTTTATGTGATCCTGCGCGACGTTAACGCCCTGCCCGAGACGCTGAGTGACGCTCTGAGGCAGTGGTTCGAGCTCGTCACTGCCAGCGACCGGTAACAGAGTGCCAGGAAGCCACAACTGCACAAATCCTCGCAGTGCTGCTAGCCTCCCGGATACGGAGACGTACACAGAAGGACACACACACTTACACACACGGAACGCCGGACTGGCTGCTGTACATGTGCCTTTTCTTTAGTTTTGGGTCTCATTTTATTAAATTGTAGTTTGATAGGAATTGCTGCTCTTGGTGTTCTTCAATAGGAAGCTGAAGAGCTTTGGAGTCAAACAGTATTTTTATTCTCACCTTCCTCACTTCACTTGGATTCTTCAATTTTGAGCAAAACTTAAATTAAATTTTCAACATAACGAGAGAGAACATGAGATGTTTTTAGGCTCGTACATCCTTGTACACATCCGGTTTTTAAACATGACGACTGTGAATGGGGACTGTATGAAGAAGAAAAAAAATACACAGAAGTGCATGTTGGACTTTTTGGGTTTTTTTTATGGTCATGATGCGTTTGCAGAAATCCAGTGGTGGAAACGTGCCTTTTGAAGAAGCCCACTCCCATGTCTGGACAGAAAATCATCTCTCGTGCTGACTTTGTAGGATTCTGGCTGCCGTTTCTGTCCATCATGTGCCACATGTCCATACGGTACACACTAACCTGAGCTACATGCGTAGACCATCACTGTCTCTCTCACGGTCTCTCTCACTAACTAGACTGAATACAAATCCATGACGGCATTGTCCATACTTTTCAGGACTTCTGTTTCGGTTTACTGTGTGAATTCTGCATTCGAGCTTGTAAAAATCAATAAAAAAAAATCCTTCAAATAGACAATTGTTCTAACTTGTTTGTTTTATTTGCCTCCTTAAACTTGAAATTTTACAATGAACTGTTTTTGTGGGACATAAAAAAATCAACACAATAAAAGAAGCATTTGATTTCCTTTATGTTATGCTTGATTTCTTAAATATACGACAATCTCATATACAGAACTTGTATTTTAATTTTTTTTACTAGCTTTAGAAAAAAAGTCTTTGTCACTTTAAGGAAGGTAAGGGTTTCTTAAAGAGAATCATCCTCAATCGCTGACCAGGAACAAGTTCATCAATGCTTACAGTTTCTTAAGGGCCAGGATTGTAACGATATCAGGAAAAAAAAGTTCAACAATCAACAGTGCTCGTTACAGTGAGACGCTAACTGATGAGCTGAAGACAAAACTTAGGGTTAAACACAGAGGACTGATATCCTAGAGTGTCATGATATCGCATGCCGAAGCACATCCGCACACTTCTGCCCGCACCGTCTACACTCTGTAGAAACTTGGTTTTGAGGTGTTAAAGCATCCTCACAATAGTCCTGATATGTCTCCATCAGACATTCACCTGTTTGGTCCCCTGAAAGCAGGTCTACGAGGATGAAGATTCACTTCTGAGGAAGAGGTGGAGACAGCGGTGCATTCATGGCTCGTAGCTCAGCCTTGACCTACATTTTTTTAGGTGGTTAGCACTGTCGCCTTGCACCTCCAGGGTCCGGGTTCGATTCCTGTCTCTGTGTGCATGGAGTTCGCATGCTTGGTGGGTTTCCTCCGGGTAATCCGGTTTCCTCCCACAGTCCAAAGACATGTAGGTTAGGTTAATTAGCGTTCGTGAATTGGCGTGAATAAGTGTGTGTATGTGTGCGTGTGCCCTGGGATGGATTGGCACCCTGTCCAGGGTGTTCCCTGCCTCGTGCCCTAAGCCTCCTGGGATAGGCTCCAGGTCCTCGTGACCCTGAATACAGGATAAACCGGTATAGAAGATGAGTGAGAGTGAATACGAAAACGAAAGGACAAATTGTATTGAAAAGCAAGGAGATTTTGTTGAAAAAATAGAAAAATGTTGATGTATTTGTCTTAATTAAGATAAATTCTACAGCCAGAGTGCGGGTCATTTTTTGACTTGTGAATAATACAATACATAAATAGATGTATAAAGTCTGTGAGCTTCTATTATGACCAACTTCGTTCTTTAATAATACCAATGACGTCATCTGGTGAACAGATAACTGTCAGAAATTTCAAATGATCAAGGAAACGGACACCAGGGGGTGCCAATACTTTTAACACCAAGTTCATATTAGCCCAAGAGCTCAACAGGCGTTCCCGGCGTTTTAACCGGCGTGTGTGCTTGGACGCGTCTCATATGACTCCACACTGAACACAAGGTTCACTTTGCACCGGGTCAGAAGCCGTTTATTCTATACGCTTCTAAGTGCACCAGAATAGGGAGTGTTAAAAGATTTGAACACAGCTAGCGTTTTGTACCACGCATGCGCATCTTTTTGATTTTTTTTTTTTCCCCCCTCACGCATGCGCGTTTCACTTCCGACGTCTTTACTAAACTTCATCGTTGCCTAGTGAGTGAGTGAGTGTGTAGCTTTTTTTTTTTTTTTTACTGCAGGATATTATTCTCTAAATAAAGTGGATGTTTTGATATTTTTATATGGATTAACAGAGGATATGCTTTGTTTTCCGGCAACGACGTGACAAGTAAGTTAGGTCGTGATAATAGTAATTAATGTTTGGGTGTGTTTTAAAAGTTAGCAGCGCAGTAAGGTGTGTGTGTGTGTGTGTGTGTGTGTGTGTTAGACTCCCAGGTTTTAGCTCCTTAACGCCATTTTTATTTGTAATTATACATGACACACAAACCTACAGGCGTTAGATTTAGTGTGTAATTACTAAAAACCAGCAGGTTCACATTGTAAGATGTTTATAATGGTATAAATGGGGAAGGCGCTGGCTGTAAGGGCGGTGTGATATTGTGTATAACATCGTTATCGCGAGATTTCAGCTAAATCACGTGATTCGATATTAGGGTCGATATTTAGAATCACAATTGTGTTGTTTATATAGGAAGTAAAACTCATCCTGGGGGTGTTATTAAAGAAAAATAATCAACTATGGGGTAGAGATGATCGATTTTAAAAACTCAAAAATCGATTTTAAAAACATATATATATATATATATATATTTTATGATGAGCCTCAGATTTGAATGATTCCGTACGAGCACAGAAGAAGTTTTATTTTTTTAATTATTTTTTTTCGTGCATGTTAAAAGCCTCCGATCTGCCTTTTTCTCTAAACTCTGTGAGTCTCCAACCCACTCATTATACACGCTTACGCTTGCGTCTCAAAATGCCACAAACGCCAATTAGTCAAAAATCACGCGCGCGCTCACTTTTCACAAGTTCAGTTTTGAGACTTTGCAGGCGTTTTAGCCATTTTATCATTGCTGTTCCTTTATGATCCTGCAGGTGGCGCACTCTGTACGATTTACACATTTTCATTCCGTGTGATGGGAGTGAATTTTTTCCTAAGTTTACATAATAATAATAATTATGCTGGATGACGGAGATACGCGCTGCTCAGTTAAATGTAGCTTTTTTTGCTTAATTTAACTTTTTTAAATATTAATCTCTTTTTTTTTTTTTTTGTATTGTTTAAATGCTGCTGTTTATAAGGAACGGGCTATTAATTATTAAACATTTTTAAAGGTTTAAAATTGTCAGGATATCTATAAAATCATAATTATAGAATCGCAATTTCTATCGATTCGGCACCGAGGTATCGTGATAATATGGTATCGAGAGGTGACTGGTGATTCCCATCACTACTATGGGGTGTTGTGATGTGAAACTAATGTGAAATAATCACTTTAAATTAAATTCTTTTTTTATAACTTTGTTCATCTTTTACTACTGCATTTTAGACCGTTATTATTCATTAAATAAGGCCTTAAACATTATAACAACAACAACAACAGCAGCGTGAAGAACTAGCCTAGTGCTACCCTGGTACTTTAACATAATTTCACTGGATTTATGTTCCAGTCTTTGCAGCCGACTCATATGTTAAACCTTTTACAGGAATGAGTTTGATGGAGATCAGCGAGAATGTGAAGCTGGCCCGGGAGTACGCCTTGCTGGGGAACTACAGCTCGGCCGTGGTCTGCTATCAGGGAGTGCTGGAGCAGATCAGGAAGTACCTGCTCTCGGTGCGGGACTCGTCTTTACAGCAGAAATGGCAGCAGGTAAAATCCTTTTACAGTCCACAGTTTGCTGTGAGCGAGTTGAGAAAACGACGGGACCTTTCAATACCTCTCTGAACCCTGCGGACAGGTTTGGCAGGAGATAAACGAGGAGAACAAGCACGTGAGGGACATCATGACCACGCTGGAGAGCTTCCAGATGGACAACGCTCCTTCAAAACCCAGCAGTTTTAGCCAAGAGAACGACATCATGCCTGTTCAGGTTGAACACAGGTGTGTGAGAGCACGTGCGAGAGTGCGTGCGAGTGTGTGTGTGTGTGTGCGTGCGAGTGTGAATGAGTGCGTGCGCGTGTGAATGAGTGCGTGCGCGTGTGAATGAGTGCGTGCGCGTGTGAATGAGTGCGTG